>NW_023611664.1:0-122275 GCF_013339725.1 Rhipicephalus microplus
TTCAGTGTGGCTAGGTCGGTATCGATATGTTTTGCAACCCTGATGCGTATTCCAGTTAGAAATTACCTATGCCTGGAATATGAGAATGCGGTCTTTCAAATGGCAATGTTAGGTGACATTTTGCTGGGTCGCAGTGATATGACTTAACCGGGCTGCTGCCAAATATGACCGAATCAACACAAGTTTGATGCTTTAAACATTACATGTATGCTTGCCGGAACCACGGAACGCCTCCGAATTATCCGATTTTGCGAATCAGCCGGTGCCGAATTAACTAGCTTTTTTTGTACAGCGAAGAGGCAGATATTGCAGTATGCATCATTTCTCACCGTTGTTCTTCGTAAGCTATTTGTACCTCGCTAACCTTCTGTCTCGCGTCCTCGAAAGGAATCGTCATATAATAGTAAATAATCTCAACTTACGGTCTGTCTTCCGAGCCCCTGGTGCAAGGTTCCAAGCACCTCGAGCAGTGTCGTTTCCTGTTCCTGGTCATCTGACAGAGCAGGGATCACCGGCGTCGTGTTGGCGGCCGCAAAGTCGGCCTCAACTGCCCTTCCGACTGGCAGACTCGATGCGCCATCGCGCGTCGCCGCCGGTGTCGTTTGCACAGCGTGTCCTTGTCCCGCAACGTCCGCGGATGGCTGGAGTTGATGCTGTACGTGAGGTGCTCCACGGACACGTCTTCAGCGGGGCGCGGAGCTCGAGCAGAGTTTGGCACGTCGTCAGTGGCATACGCGTTGCCGGCGGTCGTCGTGCGGCGGAAATCTTTGTCGCGGTGCGCTGTGGTGTTCGCGGTTCCCTCGGAAACCCATCGCCTCATCGTCGTAAGCCGCGAGAATCTCCAACAAGCTGTCGACTTGTGCAGCACGCGGCTAACGGAATAACGTGCCGCCTTGCGCGTGGATTCGTGGTGGTGATGATCATAATTATCTTGTGGGCACTGCAGCCATGCGTATCCGCGTATTGTTGTGTCGTGCTGTTTTGTTCAGTTTCGGTTTGTGTTTCAAATGTTATGGGGCGCCTTTTGTGACAGTGTTTTGTATCAAATGCATATACCTGTAAATAAAGGAGTTGGTTACTGGACCCGGTGTGAGGCCGGCAGACGTGCTTCTTCTCTCGGGCTGCGCGCCGAGTTAGAGTGAACTTGGTGAGTGCCCAAAGTGCAGGCTCCCGAGTTGACCTTTTGCCGTGAACATCCGCACCGCGCCGCTGCTGCGCCGGACCCGTAGGCTTTCCGCGCTCGGAGGCAGGCGGAAAGCGAGGGGAATCTGCTACGCGCAGTAGTTTTTGCACTGTATTTGCACGCAGGGCACTTGAAGTATGCTGAACTTCAATAAGGAGGTGTGGAATGGAGCTCTCCTATTATTAAGAGTTGTGTTAGTGCCTGGGGCAGCAAGAGAACGCCAAAAATGATCTTTGAAATGGCATCAACGTGGTTATGTTGTGGTGTTTGAGATCGAGTACGCTAATTTGGTAGCTGTGCGCACGCGAAAACGCATAACATGAAAGAAAAAACGAAAAGAATTTGAATCGCATTGGCAAGAGAGTAATAACACCATGCATGCAAGAAATACAAGTATTGAATAAAGTAAATTACTTTTTCATTCAGCTGAAATACTGGCGTGCAGTGACCGCTTGGCCCACCGTTACGGGCTTTTTAGTCACAGTCGCCGGTGATTCGCAGCCATGCACACATGTTCTATCAGAAAACTTGTTGGCCTTTACTACTACTTTTTAAGAACAGAGAAAAGTCAGAAGAGAACACGGCCGTACTACCGCAATTTTTTTAACTTACTTTGTTTTAGATCTAGCGTACAGCAACAAAGTTTGCCATGAGTCAAGCTTGTTTTCCATTCAGACATTCGAAAAAAAAACCAGTGCCAAAATAACGCATATTATTACATGTTCATACAATAAATACGTAATATAGAAAACTGCCCTAAATATATCCACACAACGTTAAAAAAAGGTACAAACAGCAGCGCTCTCGCTGTGCAAATTAACTTACTAGTAACAGAATACGTCGAGCAACTACATATGTAAAGATGTTCCGTCACTTTAGAAAATTGTTTAAATACGTATTTCTCACATGCCCTAGCCTGACAAAAAATCTTCAATTAAAAAAATATATTCTGAACAGATATATAAACTGTATGTTTCGGTGTGATCTGGGGTCACTTATGCGTCGGGATTGTCCTTATCTGGAGGAATCGCATCAGCACTAAATTTTCAAATGAGGTAAAACAAGAAAAAATTATTCCTTTTTATTATTCATCCGTTTTCATAACTTCAACTGTTTAATTATTCATACCAATGCATATATACGAAGCCCGAAACATCGAGTATACGAAATAAATCCCTAAAATTACTTACACGTTAAGTTCTCCAAGTGTTACGCTTTTCTAACAAACGGAGAAAGCCGTGTCAGTAATTATTGCCCCACGTACGTTTTGTTTTATGACGTTCGCTCGAAACATCTAGTTCATTTATTTTATTTGTCTTGTTTCTCTTCGCACCTAATATTTTTCGTACAAACTTTATGAATGCACTCAGTTTTTCAAAATCTATGGATAAATTGTAAGGGCCAAACCTCATAAGCGCGAAAATGCACGCAACAGCGACGACCGATGTGACGTAGATCTTCGCGCTATCAGTCGCTAGCGCAGGCAAAACTCATTCACGCGGGGAGACGCGCCATAGACGCCATCGGGAGCGGCCGCGTTTCGCAAGCGCTACGGCGAAACTCCTGTTTCTGACTGTTTAAGTCATTCAATGGCAACATGAACAAATATCAAGCTTCCTACGGAATCAACCGCATCATCTAAAGTGATTTCAAGTGAGTGCCTTGCAGTTCGCATCCACAAAGATCGACTTTTTGGCAGCGTTCGACAACCTCGGTGGGCCTACCGGCTAGGCCTACCAACATGGTCATCCACGAAACAGAGGGAGAGGAGCTTCCCTCCGCCGAAACTCTGGACGATAATGAAGGCAGCTGGCGTCAAGTGTATGCCAGGGCCAGAAAGCCCGCTTCATCCCCGAACAAATCGACGCCTGATATCAACACTTCGCAAGAAGAGTCACAGAAGCTCTCCCATCGACTCGTCGCAATGCCCCCAGACCCCCTCCACTTCCAGCGGACGACCTATGAGATAGCTCCACTCCATAACACGTCAGTACCTGCTTCAGTCCCGACCGATATAGTGCACGTCTCACGGCTTAAACCATACTACTCACGCCTGGAGAATTGATCGCACCGGGACGGTGCTTCTGCCGCCGGCGGGTAATGTGGCGGGCTAAGTAGATGCCTAAGGATGACGACGACGAAGTGCTGAATGAAACGTGCTCGGACTGCAGCAGCGTTGTACGCATTTGCTCGCCAGTATATTCACCAATACGCATTTGCTCGCCAGTGTATACTTTATTCCCCGTAACATCATTAGAGAGTTTTAGTACTGCGTACGCTGCGTACGTGGCGGCGTTGCGTACGTAAAGACGCCACGTTCTGCGTAGTGCGCATGCGCAGACAACAACGTGCGTGTATCGCATTACGTACGCGGCCGCTACGTACGCACGCATGAGATGCGTGCGTGCGTACGTATGAGGTGATCGCGTCGCTCTCGAACAAGTTCGCGACAGCGCGAGACTTCGTTTTGCAAAATGGTGGCGTCGAACGCAAGCACCGACCGGCTCTGTGGCTTAAAATATGGCCATAATCTGGCTATAACACTTGGGTTGGCTCACATTGACTGTCAACAACACGTGCTTCTATTTTTGTATTACCAGATGACGCAACACGCCTCACGCTCGTTACGTACGTGGGTACTACGGTGTACTAAAAACCGATTAGTGGCAAACGACGCCACGTAACGCAAGGCGCTTGCGTGATGCGTACGTAGCACCATTCCGCAGTACTAAAACTCTCTATTACTAGTAACGTAGTCACAGATTAGACCATTACAAGATATGTGTGTGGTTTTCTATTGTGTACGTGAGCGCACTTGTTGGACCTTAACACGATCAAATGTTGAGCGAATCAGTAACCCCAAATGATTTCATGGTGTTTCAACCGTTCTCATAAATTTGGTGTTGTTTTCGGAGTGTGCTTGGAAATCGTACTACCGCTGTCACGGGCATCTCCTTGTCTTTTTTTTTTTTGTGCATGAAGGTGTGAATATGAACTTGTCGGGCCTCTAATGAACTACAACAATTCATTCTTAGTGATTTTCTTTGGGAGCAATAACTACAAATAAAAAAAACTCCCAAGCATTTCCCTGAGGGTGAACATGGTTAAGTGCGAATACACGGTGTGATGCTATGAGGGGTATTAATTAATTCGCACTATTATATTTATTAATCACACTATGGAGCCTATAAGGTGTAATGGTTCCTGGGAATCGCAATTTGATCACACGGGGGAGTTTACGTTAACTCACTGGCGAATGCCAACGGATTTTAACTTTACTCCCCCTCACGACCCGCTCTCGACGGGAGACTGAGAGAGAAGGCGCGCGCGCGAGAGAGAGGGGTGCGCGCGCAGCTGCAGCGAGCGAGGAGAGCGGAGGAGCGAGCGAAGGGGGAGGGGGTATAAGGCGCGTTACTGACACCGATATCAGCGTCGCGTCCGTGGCTTAGAGCCAAACCTCATAAGCGCGAAAATGCACGCGACAGCGACGAGCGACGCGACGTACATCGTTTTCGCGCGATCAGTCGCTAGCGCAGGCAAACCTCATTCACGCGACGGCTTCGGCGAGCGAATTCCACTGTTGCTGGCATGAGGCCGTCTACTCGCACCAAGAAAACTGCGTAGCGAGCGGTATGCAATTTAAAAATAAGATAATTGTTGTGTAATGAAACGGAAAGTGTTTATTATTGCCTTGCAGCACTTTTTTATATGCACATGCGTAATAAACTTTGCATTATTTTTTGTTGCGCATACGTGACTCGGGCAGGGTCACGTATGCACAACATTTTCCGGTTTTTCGCTATTGGCTGCTTGAGCCCAGCCCTCCCGGGCGATGAGCGACGGTTTCCAAATCTGGAGAACCGAGCGATCGCGGGAAATGAGCACGCGACACGACGCGCGAACGCCCTGTTTCGTCGCTCATAGCATCGCTCGTCGCTGTCGCGTGCATTTTCGCGCTTATGAGGTTTGGCCCTTATTCGGTAGAGCGTCGCGCTGCGGCCCGCTGTTATGGGGGGTGTCTCTTGACCGCCGCCATCAGCAGGTTGTGCTCGTAACTTGCATCAGGACCGACGAGAAGGGAAGTACCGGCGAGACGGCGCAGAACAGCAAATCAAAAGAGTTTAATACTACATAGTTAGACCAAAGTGGACATTCAAGTTTACAAACTAAGGTAAGAAGCCGAGGAGCAGAGTTCCGGCAGACTCTCAATCCAGACTGCTTCACCCAGTCTCTCCCTGCGCGTTTTTAAAGGGTTCCAGACGCTTGTGTGACGTCAGGCGCCTCCAGACATGACCAAATATGGATCACCTTGTGTTCGCACCACCTACCACGCCACTGGTCATGCCACCGATCACGCGACTGATCGCGCCACGGATCACACCACCGGCGTTCCCACACTCAAGAGCCAGGTGCGAATGAGCCATGAGCTCACCGCGTTCTCGCGCACAGCACATGACGACCTTCGCGGCAGCAGCGTCTCAGGTTCCTCGGAGTCTGGGCATACACTTCTGCGCCTCTACCCCCGATACGTTTACAGGCCCGGGAGCGTTCGCACGCTGTCCGTGGTCTTGCATTTGGGCCCAAAGGGGTTCGCGTAAAATGAAGCGTAACAGACTGCCCCCTCGCGGATGGAGATCCCGAATGGCAGGGGAGAGCATCCACTGTCAACAGGGATCAGTCGTCGAAGCTCGTAGCCTTCTTAACCTGGAGCACGGTACGTGATACCTGGCTCCAGGCCCTGTTCCATCTCGTAAGGTAGTTTCGCCAGATTTCCCTGATGTTGTCGAGGTTCGCCGGAGGCTGGAGGCGAACCATACAATGGAATCCAGCAAATGGCGACAGTCAAAAGTGGCCAAAGAAAATGGTATGAGCTCCTTTCCGGGGCGACCCCGCAGGGGCTCGTCGGTGGGGCTGGTCGCCAGGCAGCTCCGGGTGGTGAGATCATCACACCCCACCGCTTCAGGTCTTTCATCAGCAAGAAGGGAAACCACAGGTTCTTCCGGCGTTCCTGCCAAGAGTTTGGAACCGACGTGGTGTCCGAAGAGATGCCAGATGACAACGAAGTCCTCTCTCTGGGAGGGCAAGATCCTCGCCATGGTAGAGCCGGTCGACTGAACAAACAATCCACGGGAAAACACAGGATAACAAAGCCACTGAAGAAGCAAGCGCGAGACACGTATCCACTGAGCCCCGCCAGGCTTACCTTAAACAAAAAAGTCTCAATCTTATTACTCGTACAAAGTACTAAACACACCCCTAATTTTGTTGCCCACTTAACGACGCACAGGTCTTCCAAAACTAAGGAAGAAATAATAACACAAAAACCTATGTCAGGAAGAAAAAAATTGCCCGCAGCTTCCCTCGGGGGAACACTGAGGAGGATGCGGACCATATAATTGGTTAACGGGGTGTTAAAGTGCGACTTACTTGGGTCGATGGCTAAATTGGTTAACGTGGTTGTGAAATGGGGTGTTAAATTGCGACTTACTTGGGTCGATGGCTAAATTGGTTAACGTGGTTGTAGGAGGGGGTGTTAAATGAGTGAACACGTACACACGTATGCGAAAGGGCGGCGCTGGTCGAAGGGACGTCGATCATTGTGTTTGTGGATTCGTTGGAATTCATTTCACCGCGACCTTGGACGTCGACGCGCCGTACAAACCAACCGACGAGCGGCAACTGAGCGAGCGAGCGCCGACCTTGAGTATATATACAGCACGACGGCGCATGCACTGTCAGCTGTTGAATGTTCTCGAAGCGCGACGCCTAATGCGCGTCCACTGGAGAATCAGGAGAATTGTAGATGTCGAACGCGGTGTGTAGAGGAGGAAGGGTGCACAGATGGTGGAGGAGTGAAGCGCGCGCGGTGTGTAGAGGAGGAAGGGATGCACAGATGGTGGAAGAGTGGGCGACGGCGCGACGGCGCATGCGCGCGCGTCAGCTGTCGAATGTTCGAGAAGCGGTGCGGACGGCGCGGACGGCGCGGACGGCGCACTACAAGGCGCGAGTATAAGATGCTCCGCATCTAAAAACAATCGAGGCCAATTCATGACCTAGAGGCTTCGGCTTAAGCCATCGGCATTGCCATTGAGACTCCCCTTTTTGTACCGTATTTCGTATGAATACTGCTGCAAAACGAGGCTCCAGCGCAGGAGGCGACCATTTTTGGAAGAAGTGGACTGCAGCCATCTGAGAGGACAGTGGTCTGTCTCTATTATGAACCTCGAGCCTGCAAGGTAGCACGACAACTTTTGCACTGCCCATACGAGACACGCACATTCTTTCTCGGTTGCGCTATACGCTTGTTCTCGCACAGTCAGCTTACGACTGGCATAAAGAACTGGGTGTTTACCGTCCTCTCCTCGTTGGCACAACACTACTCCCATGCCTCGCTCACTAGCATCACACTGAACTATGAACTCTTTGGAATAATCAGGTGATTTCAGCACAGGGTGACTTGTTAAGGCGGCTTTTAATGCTTTGAAAGCCTCCTCTTAACGGTCATCCCAGATGACAGTTTGTGGCTCAGTTTTCCGGAGCGCGTCAGTTAAAGCGCTAGCTAATTCCGAATATCTCGGGATGTAACGTTGATAGTAACCTGCAACCCCCAGAAATGAGCGGATATCTGTCTTTGAGCGTGGTTGCGGGAAATCGCGTATGGCAGCCACCTTGAGCTCAGAAGGTCGGAGGCGTCCTTGTCCGATTATGTGACCTAGGTAGATCACCTCAGCTTGAGCGAGTTGGCATTTAGGTGCCTTCACAGTTAGTCCCGCTTCACGCAAACGCGTTAGAACCACTCGCAGATGTTGCATGTGTTCCGACCAAGAGGACGAATATATCGCCACATCGTCTAAGTAAGGTAAAGCGAATTGCCCTAGTCCTCGTAACACCTTGTCCATAAGGCTTGAAAAACAGCATGGTGCATTTTTTAAACCGAAGCTTAATACCTTAGAACGGAACGTTCCCAACGGCGATATGAACGCTGTATATCTGCTAGCCCTTTCGGTGAGAGGAACCTGCCAGTAGCCTCGAACGAGATCCAGCGTGGAAATATATCGAGCTCCACTAACCCTCTCAATGCGCTCTTCAATGTTTGGTATAGGGTAAATCTGATCTTTGGTGATCGAGTTTAGCTTGCGATAATCCACGCAAGGGCGTGGATCTTTTCCCGGCACCTCAACTAAGATTAAGGGCGAAGTGTAATCGCTCTCACAAGGCTCGATCACGCCTAATTCCAACATCTTCTTCACCTCGAAATCCATAATCTCTCGTTGGCGCGGTGACCCTCGGTAAGCCTTGCTACGCATGGGTTCTGAGGATGTCACATCGATGTCATGAGTAACAACTGAGGTTCTTCCAGGCCTATCTACAAATAAGTCCTGAAATTCTGTCAGAAGATCCTGGAATTCGATCTTTTGCTCCGGCTCTATCTGCGCTTTTGATATTAATTCTTTGATTAGTGGTTCACCATCCTCACCGTTTATGACTGATGCAAGCCCTGGAAGTTCAACTGGAATCTCCTCGGGGATGTTCACCATCATGCATACCACTGCTTCCCGTTCTCGGTATGGCTTGAGCAGATTGCAATGATACGCTTGCTGTATTTTTCGCTTTCCGGGCAGGCGTATCACGTAGTTTGTGTCAGAAAGCTTTTCAACTACGTTGGCGGGACCTTCCCACTGCACTTCTAACTTGTTTTTCTGCGACGGTCGCAGTATCATTACTTTGTCCCCGACATCGAATCGACGGGTTCTGGCTGTGCGGTCATAGTACATCTTTGACCTATGTTGCGCTTTAGCCATGGCTTGCTCTGATAGCCGTTGAGCGCTTCTCAAACGCTCCAGTAGCTTCAAAACGTGCTCGACCACTACTGGGTCTTCGGCTCGGCCTTCCCACGATTCTCGAAGCAAGCGAAGAGGAGATCGACACGAGCGGCCGTACACGAGCTCGGCTGGTGAAAACCCCGTTGCTTCATGCGGGGCAGTCCTTAACGCGAACATGGTATCCGGCAAACATAGCTCCCAGTCCGTCTTCCTTTCGTAGCATAACGCCCTCAACACTCGCTTCAGAACGGAGTGGAGCTTCTCCACGGAGTTAGACTGAGGGTGGTAGACTGAACTATGAATTAGTTTTACTCCGCACCTTTCCAAAAACGTAGTGGTAAGAGCACTAGTAAACACAGAGCCTTGATCCGACTGTATTTCGGCGGGAAAGCCAACTCGTGCGAATATGGAAAGGAGCGCGTTAACTATTTCCACAGAGCTAAGTTCTTTAAGTGGAACCGCTTCGGGGAACTTAGTCGCTGGGCATATCGCGGTCAGCACGTGGCGGTACCCCGACGATGTCGCCGGCAGTGGGCCTACAGTGTCCACTACGAGCCGCCGAAACGGCTCTGTGATGATAGGCACCAGCTTCATCGGCGCCCTCGACTTGTCACCCGGCTTACCTACACGCTGACACGTGTCGCATGTCCTTACAAATCGCTCTGCGTCGCGGAAACAGCCTGGCCAATAATACTCCTGCAACAACCGTCCCTTCGTTTTCTTGACGCCTAAATGACCTGCCCAAGAACTTCCATGCGACAAGCGCAGTAAATCCTCTCGATAAGCTTGAGGCACGACCAGCTGATCAAACATTACACCCCTTTTGTCAACATACTTCCTGTACAGTATGCCATCCTTCTCATAATAACTTATGTTTTTCGGGGCTATCTTTTCATTTACCCTGCTCTGGATGTTTCGCAAGCTCGGGTCTTTATCTTGTTGATTCCTCAAGGCCATGCTGTCTACCATTAACAGTCGCTGTAAGCTTTCCGACGTAGGCGCTACAAGTAAATCTCTGGAATGCTCTTCCAATATTTCTGATGGTGCCCGTGCCGTAGCTTCATCCTCCACGGATGAGACCCCCTGCTGTTGTAACGCTGGCGTAAGTTCGACCTCTGCTGGGGAGTCCTGCGTCAGGCCGATTTCAACTAAAGGGGACTCGGCAACTGCCTTCGCAGCGAGTTCCCGTGCTTTCGAACGCGTTAGCGCCATCACATTTGCCTCCCAAAACAGCTGCCCTCTCTCGCGCAGCATCTTGTCAGATCTATTCGAAAACAGGTAAGGGTATTGCGGAGGGAGTGCCGGCGACACGGCCGCTTCCGTCTCGAGCGTGCCGAAAGGACCTTTGATAGTTACCTTTGCGACGGGAAGGCATGCACTACACGACTCTACAGCCTGCTTGATCCAAGCACACTCACCCGTGAACATTTGCGGTTCAACGTACGAGCTGTGAACTACGTCCATCGTAGCCGCAGAATCGCGCAGTACGCGGCATGGCTTCCCGTTCACTTCAAGGTCGCGCATGTAAGGTTCGAGAAGCTCGATATTCTCGTCCCTACCACTGATGGATAGAAACACAACTTTTGGTTTCTTACAGTGCGCCGCAATGTGACCGGGTTTATGGCAGTTATAGCAAAGGAACGGTTTTCTCGCTTCTAGCTTCCTTTGCTGTTCTAATGCAGGTTCGGTGTTCCGTTCCGACTCCGACGTATTTACGGTTCGGGCATTCCCAATTTCAGGCTCTTCCTTCGTTTTCACAGGCCCTCTCTTTGGCTTGAACCTAAAATCGGGACCCCCTTTTCGACCACTGTCACTGCCTTCGCGAGCCCGACGTGTGACGAATTCCTCTGCTAGCTCTGCGGCTCTGGCTACAGAGCTAACATCTGGCCTGTCTTTCACCCAAGGCCTAATGTTCTCTGGTAACCGGTTGTAGAATTGCTCTAGTAAAAAACACTCAATAACCTTTGCGTGGTCACCGTAGGCCTTCTCCTCCTTTAGCCATTCCACCATGTTTGACTTCAGTTTATAGGCAAATTCAGTGTATGACTCACTCCTTCCTTTCTCCAATTCACGGAATTTCCGCCGGAATGCCTCCGAGGACAGCCTGTACTTCCTAAGCAAACTGGATTTTACTTTATCGTAATCGTCGACCTCCTCAGTGGATAAACGAGCGATTACTTCTGCTGCCTCGCCAGGTAAGAGTGTGAGCAAGCGCTGTGGCCACGACTCACGGGAGAACCCCTGCTTCTCACACGTCCGCTCAAAGTTCACCAAGAACAACCCAATGTCCTCTCCGAGTTTATAAGGGCGAATTAGTTCTGTCATTTTGAGCGATATGTGCACCCCTGCACTGTTTGCCTCGCTTCTCTGCCCTGCCGTTCGCACGCGCTCTATTTCAACCTCGAGTCGCTTTAACTCGAGCGCGTGATCGCGTTCCTCGCGCTCTCTCGAACGTTGAAACTCGAGTCGTTTTAATTCGAGCTGCCTTTCCTCACGCTCTTTCTCTTGCTGTTCTCTACGCTCCTCTGCCTGTCTTTTTGCGGCTTCCCTTTCTCGAATTATCTCAAGGCATTCCATCAGCTCATCTTCCTCAGCCTCCAGAGCACTAATAGCCTCGATCAATTCTGGTTTCCGGAGTGCGTCAGAAACATCCAAACGCAACTCCTTTGCAAGCTGTAATAACTCCTCTTTACGCAGCAACTTCAAATTCATGGCTGTGTTCAGTGCGACCTTTCCTACTGTACACAACTATCTTGCCGCAGCCCAACTTTGGCGACAACAATAGTTCGAATCACCAGTTACGCTTCCCCACTGAAAAATCCTGGCAAAACTCAGCAGACAAAGCCCCGCACTCAACACTCAACAGCCAAGAATTCTGCGTAGACCCTCGCAAACACTGCATCTGGTTGCGGCCTGGCAGACGAGACGGCTCGTGGATCCGTGTCGCAGCTCAGCCCTCGAGTCGTCGAAATGACTGCAGCATCCCACCGCTGCCACCAGTTGTTAAGGGTGGTGTCTCTTGACCGCCGCCGTCAGCAGGTTGTGCTCGTAACTTGCATCAGGACCGACGAGAAGGGAAGTACCGGCGAGACGGCGCAGAACAGCAAATCAGAAGAGTTTAATACTACATAGTTAGACCAAAGTGGACATTGAAGTTTACAAACAAAGGTAAGAAGCCGAGGAGGAGAGTTCCGGCAGAGTCTCAATCCAGACTGCTTCACCCAGTCTCTCCCTGCGCGTTTTTAAAGGGTTCCAGACGCTTGTGTGACGTCAGGCGCCTCCAGACATGACCAAATACGGATCACCTTGTGTTCGCACCACCTACCACGCCACTGGTCACGCCACCGATAACGCGACTGATCGCGCCCCGGATCACACCACCGGCGTTCCCACACTCAAGAGCCAGGTGCGAATGAGCCATGAGCTCACCGCGTTCTCGCGCACAGCACATGACGACCTTCGCGGCAGCAGCGTCTCAGGTTCCTCGGCGTCTGGGCATACACTTCTGCGCCTCTACCTCCGATACGTGATCGGCCGCTAGGGGGCCACGGTGTGCGGACGCGCGTCGCATCGGCTCCGCAGATTTTCTATGGTTTTTCGGCGATTTCTGGTTGTTTGAAGTGCATCGGATTCGTGAAAGTACAGCGAACAGTGAACGTCGAATTTCAGCGGTGAGTGGCTGTTTTTCGGTTTTCTGCAAGCTGAAAACTTCGAGGCAGCGACCGTCGCGCCCGGCCAGACGCACCGCCGCATAGCGGCGTCTGCGTCGTGGTCGCGTCTCAAGCGTCGGCGGATGGACGCTCTTCAGGAAACACCGAGGTCTCCTCAGGAGCAGCCACTGGTTCACACAGATGAGGAGTCTGCTACAGAAACCACTCAAATGGACGTTCAGACCTGGTTACCGCAGGGTACGTCCGAAGAAGTCGACAATGTGTCTGCAGGGGAACGCCACGATGGTGCCGCATGGACGGAGGATGGCTGGCACACGGTTTTGACACGCCGGCAAAAGAAGAACCAGAAGAAAAACCAGAAAAACGCGTCAGAAGCTGTGGAGTGCAACGCCTCGTCAAGCAGCCCACCGAAGCAGGGAAGTCAGGTGAAGCGCCGACGTCGTACGAGAAGTCGCCGTCCGCTCCCGCCCCTGCCAAAGGACGACATAAAGATCATCCTTAGGCCTCACAAAGGCCTCGCCGTAAAAGACATACTCGGCTATGAACTTTCCACCGCTGTGATAGACGCTTGCCACCGACACTTCGACGGTGGTAGCTTCATGCTGCGCGTCCACCCGGGCTCGAATATTATCATCGTATCGACGCCCCACGAGCATGTAGCCAAAGAGCTGCGAGAGATCACGCATCTGAATATCAGGGGACGAGTGCACTCATTCAACTCGTATGTGGCGGATCCTGAGGACGTCCTACGAGGCATAGTCCATGGTATTCCGTCGGGGACTTCTCAAGCAGAACTCATGGCGAATCTCCGTGTGAGAACACAGGGGGTCAAGATTGAGCGGGCACGCATGCTCGGATCTACGAAGACCGCCATCATTACCTTCACGGGCAGCACACTGCCTAGGTGCGTCTATTTCATGGGAGCGGAAGCCATCTGTTATCCCCACAAGCCTACGAGGCAGGCTTGCAAGGTATGCCACTCCACAGGGCATCGAACTGACGTGTGCCCAACGCCCGACGCCAATGTATGCTCCACGTGTGGAACACGTGAACCCGCACAAGGACACGCGTGTACCCCTAAGTGCGTGATATGTGGTGAGGACCATATGACAGGTGACAAAATGTGCAAGAAGAAGCTTAAACACGTTCCGCCTAGGAGGTCCCGAGTGGATCAGCCAAAACGGAGGCACCATCCACGCTGGTTCAGCTCCGAGCGGGACTCGTCAGTGGAATCACGCTCACGTTCAAGATCCAAGTCACGGGCTTCCTCAAAGGGTCGAGCCCAGTCTGCGTCCAGAAAACGACTCAACAAACAGCCGCATCAGCAGCAGCACCAACAGCAGCAACAGCAGCAGCAACAACAACAGCAGCAGCAGCAGCAACAGCAGCAACAGCAACAGCAACAGCAGCAGCAGCAACAGCAGCAGCATCAGCAGCAGAAGAAGAAAGCGCTGGTACAAATCTTGACGCCGCCCAAAGAGGGGACGGAGGCAGCCGCCTGCCAGCCAGCAAACACGGTGAGCTGGACGAGGATTGTGTCTCCATCTGCTCCCTTAATTGAGAATCCCGAATATCAGAAAATGGTTGCCGAGAATAAGCAGCTTGCTTTAGAAAACGAGAAACTTCGATGCCAGATTAAGGAGGAACGCCGGGAGTTCCACAAAATCATATCATCTTTAGAAACCAAACTTGAAGCCAGGCTTAACGCCTTAGAGGCGAACAACAACGCCACTCATGCTATCTCCAGGGCAACCGTAGCCCACTCTTTGGAGGGAGGAACGGCGAAAGTAGACATACCTCAGAGGTTTAGCGAGGAGGCCCACGTTAGCCAGTTACAGATGGGGGAACAGTTGCAGAGCTTGCGAAACTTAATGCGAGAACTCCAATCACAACAGCAACGAGCAGCGTCTGAACTCCGAGAGCAGATGATGCAGCAAATGCATCAAATGTTTTCGGAGTACAGGAAAGAGTTTGCAGCAGAAACGGAACAACAAAGACGATACGTTAATGACTCAGTTGTAGGCATTCAGCGTGCCATCAACAAGCGGGTCAGTGTTACCTCCGCGAGCAGTCCACTACCGAAGGACCGTCGAATCACGGAGAAAGCAGACACCCCCCAATAAAGGCAGTAGTCACCATGGCGCGAACTAATTCCACGCAAAACTCCGACCACCTAGAAATCTGGCAGTGGAATTGTCGCACGTTCCACAAACGAGCGGCGGCATTGCAGAATTACATCCATTCGGCACTAATCCCACCTGATGTAATATGCCTGCAAGAAGTTGGGAACCGTCCCGTCAAATTGCAGGGATATTACACATTATACGATCCAAAATACCCCCGCGTTGCAGCGCTGGTGAGTAACTTCATGACAGTTGCGCTAGACCATTACGATCAGACTGACATTAATCACCAAATTATCGATGTCTTCCCACAAAAACGAGGAAAAGTACGAACGAAAATTTTAAACATATACAGTCCTCCCAAAAACCGGAATGACGACTTCGGCCCACTCCTAAACGAGGCAGTTCGAGCCGTTGGCACCAGAGATCAATTAGTGGTGGTGGGCGACTTTAATGCTCCGAGCACCGCTTGGGGCTACGTCCGGGATTCACCCAAGGGAGTGTTATTAGAGAACACCACGTCTAAATTAGGTTTTACCCTTATCACTCTGCCAACAGCACCCACCAGGCTTGGTAATAGCATTAGCAGGGACACGTACCCTGATTTGACCTTCACCTTCAACATTAAAAATGCCACGTGGTCAAACCTCGATGAAAACCTTGGTAGTGACCATTATATTCTTAGCACCTCTATAGCATCACCAAAAGTTCGTCGTGTCGCTGGTGACGTTGTGATGACAGACTGGGTGACCTTTCGAAAGCGCCCTCTGCCGGAGCAAACGCCCTGTGATGTCAGTGGGTGGGTTGCTTTCATTCGAGAAACGCATGATGCCACCTCTAAGAAAATAGCGCGCACAGTTGAGGCGCCTGCGATAGACCGGCACCTATTGCACATGTGGGATAGTAGGCGACGCCTGATCAAGAGATGGAAAAAACAACGCCTCAACCGCTGCCTCTACAGGCGAATCGCTGCTCTGTCGGAGGAAGCGAATGAATACGCAACGAAACTTGCCACCGATGGTTGGGTGCAGTTTTGCGGTTCTCTCCGCGGTACACTAGGGACTAGCCAGACGTGGGCGATACTGAGGTCCATGCTGGAGCCGGACAAATCTAAGTCCTCCATGAACCGCATTCTTCAAAGAATAGTACACAGCTACCCCGGCACCGACGGAGAGTTGATCCAGGCGCTTAAAGACCGTTATATCGGTACTGATGTGGTTCCGCCATGTACATTAGAGTACATCGGCAGCGAGAATGCCACATTAGACGCCGCAATCACGAAAGAAGAGGTTTTCGCGGCAGCCCAGGCAGCCAATCGGAACTCTGCGCCGGGGTCGGATGGTATAACAAACGCTATGATAAGAAACCTCAGCACTGAGGTTCTTGAGCAGATAACGCAATTTCTTAACGACCACTGCTGGTCCCAAGGTCACGTTCCTCCGGAGTGGAAGGAAGCCAAAATAATAACTATACCAAAGCCCGGTAAAGCACCATCGCTCGGAGCCCTGCGGCCCATTTCGCTTACTTCGTGCATGGGCAAGCTCTACGAGCGAGTAATACAGACACGGCTTCAAAATTACATTGAAAAAGAAAATCTGTTTCCCGCTACCATGATTGGTTTTCGCTCCGGACTCTCAACCCAGGATGCCTTCCTCCTTTTAAAAGAAGAGGTCATGAGTTGCGTACCCAGGGGAGGCGAACATTTGGTCTTGGCCCTCGACCTCAAAGGGGCCTTTGATAATGTTTCGCACGAGGCCATTCTCTCTGAACTCAACACAATCGGCTGCGGAAAGCGTACATTTAACTACATTAAATCCTTCCTCTCTGGGCGGACGGCAACTATTGGGATAGGCGACACGAGGTCGGTGCCGTTCTCGATGCCAAATAAAGGCACACCGCAAGGGGCAGTCATCTCCCCCTTGCTCTTTAACATAGCTATGCGCAGACTTGCTCACGAGCTCGAAGCAATCCCGCACCTTGGATATACATTGTATGCGGACGACATCACACTCTGGGCTACGAAGGGTTCACTGGCGCTGAAAGAGCAGACCCTCCAGGCTGCTGCGACAGCTGTGGCAGAGTTCGCAAGAAATAGTGGGCTGAGCTGTGCGCCTGAAAAATCTGAACTCATAAGAATACACAGTAAGTATTACAAAAGTAACGGTGCCATAAACTTACAGGTAGACGGCCATGCCATAGCCGAGGTTACTCAGGCCCGTATACTTGGCTTCTGGGTCCAAAGCAATGGCAAAGCCAGTCACACGATAACCACCTTAAAGACTACGGTTAAACAGATAGCTAGAATGATCCGTCGCATCACTTATCATAAAAAAGGCATGAAAGAAAAGGATACTCTCCGGCTTGTCCAGGCCTTAGTTTTGAGCAGAGTGACGTATGGCCTACCGTACCACTCACTCGACAGAAGTGAGGAGAGCCAGGTGGATGTGCTCATTAGAAGCGCTTTTAAGGCAGCACTTGGTCTACCCACCAGCACACCGACCGAGCGGCTCCTAGCTCTCGGTATACATAACACTTATGCTGAGCTCAGTGCCGCAGTCCTCATGTCTCAGAGGAATCGTCTAAGTGAAACTTCAGCAGGCAGGGCGATACTCACTAGAATAGGAATTTCGCCCCACCCACAGCACATTGATGAGGAGCTGGTCGACGTAGCCCAAGAGGTCCGCAGGCGAATCTCAATCGCACCGGTGCCCAAAAATATGCATCACGACTTTCACGCTGAGCGACGTACTGCGAGGGTAAACTGGCTTCGAAAGCAATTCGGCTCAGCTTCAAATGTCGCGTACGTCGATGCGGCCAGTTTCGATTGGCAGAGACACATAATTACTGTTGTCGACAACAACATGACGCTGCTAACGAGTGCCTCCGTACGCACGACCTCGGCTACAAAGGCGGAGACGATGGCCATAGCCTTAGCCTTAAGGTTTCAGGAGCGTAGAGGGGAGCCATCAGTTATTTTATCCGACTCCCAGGAAGCCTGCCGGCTCTTTTTAAGGGGCCGCCTTCCAGCAATGGGGCTGAGGTTGCTAGGATCCAAACTCACTCACCACCATCGCTTGATCTGGTGCCCGGGACACGCAGGTCTCGAAGGCAATGAAAGGGCGGACGCTCTAGCTCGTGCGTTTTGTAACCGAGCGGAGAATCCATCTCTTTCATTGACCATGCCAATTTTACCTAGGGAGATTCTAGCTCACCAGCGCTTCACGCGTCAAAAATGTGGAACACCTCACAGATCCCTTAATGGGGAAGAGGCCACTGACCTTAGAAAAATTCAAACGGATGTATTTCCGCACCTACTGAAGTTACACGCGATACATCCAACTCTTTACCCGGCTGTATGTCCGTGGTGCGGCGGAAGACCGACTCTCTACCACATATCGTGGGGGTGCGATCGTAAACCAAGTGACATAACCAATTTTCTCGGCGAACCTTTAACACCTAGTATGGAGCAGTGGGAGGCACACCTCGCTAGCTCGGACCCAGGAGTGCAGCTCGCACTACTGGATCAAGTCCGGCGGGCGGCTAAGGCCAGTGGAGCCCTGGACGTAGGGCCCCAACCATAAAGGCTCTAAAACGTCCCTCTCCCTTTCCCCTTCAATAAAGTTTTACTCTCTCTCTCTCCGATACGTGTACAGGCCCGGGAGCGTTCGCACGCTGTCCGTGGTCTTGCATTTGGGCCCAAAGGGGTTCGCGTAAAATGAAGCGTAACACCGCCCAGTCCTCTTTCTTTTAAAGATAGAGAGAAGACTGCGGACGCCGCCGACGGCGGTGGATGGTTTGGGGTCGCTTATAAAGTGTATTCACACTTAAAATTCGGTGTTCCAACTAATATTGCTCACGATGGCACGTTCTGACTGCGTGTATCGGCACGCGATATGTCGCATGCTGCTGAACTGCTACATGCCGTGTGCATTCACTCAGTAATATATACACACTGACTCAATTTTATTACTAATACAGACCGATTTCTTTCGCATTTAATGTGCAGATATACGTACATGCAGGTGCGTTAAGAGATGTGTAGTATTTAGGATTTAATTGGAGTCAAGAGCGGCGGCTGTTTTTCGTTTAATGCTCCCACGGCACAACGAGAGTGGGCGACGGAACAACCAACGCACTCAACATACAGACTTTTCCCACAGTGCTTCGCGCACTCGCGGTGGGTTCTGGGATTGCTTGAAAATTATCGATTGCGGCAATAACACCATACGATCGCCTGCCTACAGCTAAAAATACCTAGTTTAGATATGCATAGTTATATCTAAGCTGACCTAAAACGGGTTTGAATTTCATTGGTGCATGTGCACCTTTTAGCTAATAGCGGAGTTAGCAGGAGTAAAAGCAGAACTTGCCTGAGCGAACCCGCAACTAGAAATAGGACGTAAATATTGTGTTCCGGTATATTAAATTCGAAGCACTTCTTATTGAGCGTATCTATCTATCTATCTATCTATCTATCTATCTATCTATCTATCTATCTATCTATCTATCTATCTATCTATCTATCTATCTATCTATCTATCTATCTATCTATATATCTATCTATCTAGCCGCTTACGTTTGGATGCTCTCGTGGTAACCCCCTTACCTTGGCGTGAACCAATATCAGCATGGGAGGGTCAGATGCTTCGACGAATATGACGCGCTGGTAAAGACATGAATAATATCACAATCCCGTTGCGTACGTTGTCAAACACTTCCCTCCAGACAGTGGCACATACCCACGGGCGGGTATGTGCCACTGGAATGCGGGTATGTACCACAGTTGATTGACACTTAGTACCTAGCCAGGAACAACGAGAACACACATGCGCAATTTTAACGCGAGAGCGTTAAGCAATACCCGAAATCGGTAGCGTTGACCTAACGAAGGCATAGCATAAATGTCAGTGTTAATAAAAAACATGACATAAGCAGCGTTGGCCACCCGACAAATGCAAATAATAAATTTCAGGGTCCCAGCAGGAATCTAACCTAAGCATTCTGCGTGGTATTCAAGCATTCTACCACGAGCTACGCCAGGTCTCGGAACTACTTTTCAAATAGGCGCAAATCTTCGCGAAACGTCAGTAGTGGTTGCAGTGATGCCTACCCAATTTTATAAACATTACAAATGTGCTCCTTTCGTATATCCGTCATGCCGGGTTAACGTCAATCGTGGTGAGGTGCCATGCGCTGAAGTTGATTTGTGTAGCAGTGTCCAGGGCCAGCATCTTCGCGAATATCAGCGCTACATATCAGCTTTTGGTGTTGCTAAATCCCGTTTCCCGCTGACATGATTGTGAAGTCAAACACTGGTTATATTAACATCTGCAACTCTTCAATATATGTCTCTGCGTGCAACATTTGTACATATATTTGGCGTAATTTCATGACGTGTCGCTCAATAAAACAAAGTGCAACATGGCCACCTTCCTTCCGCGTGCTTCGCATAAAGTTGGCTCCCAGATACGTGGGATCTGCCAAATGTTTTCATCTTAGTTTATTATCACTTCATATCTAATCTAACTATCGAACCTGCCCGGCGCTGTCTTCACAATTTTATATTTCGTCAATTCGTTTGCTTTACTGGATGCGTTGCATGCTCATATAAAGAATGACGGGGACATTATTACTGCGCGTCTCAATACTGTCTGCCCAACTTCGAGAATTCGAGCTTGAATAACGTCCCACGTACAAAAAAGCATATATTGTGCCTTAATGGTAAGTGGAACGGTGTGAATTACATTTAACGCCGAGTGCTTCCGTCGGTAGCTTCGGAAACAATTTGCTGTGCAAGGATGCAGAAGAAACAAACGTATATGCCTGGTAACCCATGTCTTCTAGATAAGAAACAAGTACAAAGGTTCGGAATGCACTGCTCGCTGGACTCCCATCCATCAATATTCCTACAGCCCAGTTTCTTGCTTGCGCATGCAGTGCATATTATTCACGTTATCAGTGAGCAGATACTCAAGTTATCTATCACGGTACAATTCGCATGTCTTCATTCGCATACGAAGTGGTAATTTATCGGAGAAAAAGAAAAAAACAACATAACGCAAGGAGTGTCCACATATTTTATTGTTCTTATTCCCATTTTGTGCTGTGTAATAAATTTGAATTTTTGTGACCATCGAATAAAACTTAAATTTCATCATTTTGGCGTAGCTATAGACGTCATTTATTCCTGTTAAAGCAAAAAAAAAATCACTAGCATTGTGCATGCTAAAGAACCTGCGTATGTGCGAAACAAATAAACCACGCTGCAGATATCACATGTATACGCTTCTATACGCTGTTGGTTGCTCAAACTAATTGGCGAAAGATGTAACGTACAGCGAATAAAAGTTCGAAGAAAACGTTTCCTTGCAAAACCGAGGCAAATTGAACGGTATATATATAGTACACTTAAACATCACTATTTAAACATGAGTCCGCATTACATTAGCTGGCGTTGACTTCTAGCGCACTCGTTGATTACTTGCCGCCACAGCCGGCATTTGCAGCCGCCACAGCCGGGATTCGATCCCGCGACCTGCGGGTCAGCAACGGAGTATACCTTAGCCACTAGACCACCATGCCGGGGCGATTAATTGACAAGCGGCGAAGCGTGTCGGCGTCGAACATTTAGCGTTATCGCTAGCGGCGACGTAAATTCCAGAATAATCTGAAATAATCACGACGTGGGCGTTATATCAACGAAATGATCTACTCCAGCCCTGCAGCTTCTCGAACACTGTAGACGCGGTTTGCGCTGAGAATAGCGTACAGCGTAACTTGAGAAAAGGAACGTGGCATTGCCCCCCTCTGAAAAAAATTTGCAGATCCCACGTACAGAAATAAAGTTTTTTCATTCCATTCCATTCCATCCCATGTACAGTGGGAATCGATGATATACGAAGCGTGAATGAGAAAGGTGAATATGGCACTTTAAAATCAACCACAACGTGCAGGTAAATGATGCCGTACATGACTTCCGTGTCATAATTCTCGTGTTTGGATGTATCGTCCACCTTTGTAATCTATTCACGTCATGTGATACCACATTTAGTATATGTAGAGCTAGCAAAACACCCGCGAGCACGCTATGAGTGTGGTATGTTGTCATGCTCTGACATTACACGCGTGTCAGCATTATTATGTTTGCATCAGTCATATATTTCGTCATCCATTGACGTCACGTCACAGCCAATTTGGTATGTGAAGCTATAGCAAAATGGCCGCGAGCGCATCATTAGGGAGTTTTAGAATACCGTTTGCAAGCGCTGCGGGCAGTGCGGGCGTAGTGGGCTCCATATGAGCTTTAGAATAGCATTTGCCCTGCTGCGATCCGCAACGCACGATCGCAGCGACACCGTAGCCTCGAAACCAACGCTTGCGTGCCACATGCGGGCCGCCATCACCGCCCCTAGCCTCGAAACCAGCGCTTGCAGGCCACATGCGGCACGCCATTACCGCACGCAATTTCGGAATTTTTGCGTGCGGTCCGCGAACGCGAACGCGGACTCGCGTTACGACGCATGCGCAGTGGCAGCGACGTCCAATGTAGCGTTGACGTGCGCGCACGCTGGGGACAGAGACGCTACGTTAGCAAAACGCGAGCACTCTAATTGTGAGACGCCAGGCCCGACGGCAACCTGCGCGAAATGCGACATGCTGCATTTCGCGCCGATGCGTTACCCAGACAACACTAAGTCTCTCTCTTTTCGTGACGGAGGGACACCGGACGCGCTGCAACGCGCATGCGCCAAAGCAATCAAGCGCGGTGCGCGCCTGCGAGTATATGTAAGCTCCCTTGACGCATCATCTAATGAATAATATGTTTGCAACAGTCACATACCTTCGTCATTCATTGACGCCGCGTAATACCTAGTTTGGTACATGTGAATGTAGTGAAACGGCCGCAAGCGCATCATGAGCATAGCATGTAGTAATGTTGTTACATGACACGCATCTCATGTTTATCATGTTTCCACCAGTATCGTACCTTCGTCGTCCATTCACGCCCCGTAATACCAAGTTCGGTATATGTGACGCTAGCGAAACGGCTGCGAGCATCATGAGCGTGGCATGTAGTTATGTTGTTACATGACACGCATGTCATGATTTGCATGTTAGGGTCTGTCACTTGTGTTTGCCATGCAATCATGTCATACCATGACAGTTTTGCAACATGCCATGTGAACTGAACCACCGCAAGAGCTGCAGGGCCATGAAATGTAAATAATGACATTCATGACACACATGTCATGATTTTCATGTAATGGCTAATCAAATACGTTTTTAATACAGTCATGTTATGTCATACTAAGTCTGGTATCGATACCATTATCGGAACGACCAGGAGAGCTAAAAGTCGTAGATAGATAGATAGATAGATAGATAGATAGATAGATAGATAGATAGATAGATAGATAGATAGATAGATAGATAGATAGATAGATAGATAGATAGATAGATAGATAGATAGATAGATAGATAGATAGATAGATAGATAGATAGATAGATAGATAGATAGATAGATAGATAGATAGATAGATAGATAGAAACGCTCAACTTCGCCGAAGTTCGCTAGGAAATGCTTCGCGTTTAAAAGGCATTGTCCTGATGTTTCCATAGAAGATGAAAGTGGAATATTATTGTAAAGAAGTACAAATAATAAGTACGATACATCAATAATAACAACAAAATACACTCCTTCGGTTCGTTAACGTTCACGAAACAGCTTTAGGCGCACGATATGGACGACTTCAGGTCGCGATCGGTGTCGTGGAGAGTTCGTAATGCCATTGGGGACAACATGGTAGTCGAGTGGGCCGAGACGTCGCACTACCCTTTATGGTCCGAGGTACCGTCGCAGAAGTTTTTCCACTGAGTCCACGTCGGCGTATCGGCGTCCATACCCAAACACGTTGCCCTAGCTGGTATTCCTCGAAGCGTCACCGAAGATTGTAACCGTGGTGGTCGGTCGTCTGCTGATTCATGACGCGCAGGTGGGCAAGTAGACGAGCTTCTTCAGCGCGCTGAAGATAGAAGGTGACGTCGAGGTTTTCTTCTTCAGCGACGTTGGGCAGCATTGCGTCGAGCCTTGTCGCCGGGTTCCAACTTGTACGGTTGCATCTGCGTCGTCTCCTGCACGGCCGTGTTGTACGCGAAGGTCACGTAGCGAACGATGGCGTCCTACGTCTTTGTCTTCGACGTCAACGTAGATGGCCAGCATGTCGGCGATTGTCTTGTTTAGCCACTCAGTGAGACCATTTGTCTGTGGGTGGTAGGTAGCTGTTGGTGCGGCGGTGGCTTGTCTGGTTATGTCTCAAGATTGCTTGGGTCAGATCAGCAGTAAAGGCCGTACCTCTATCGGTGATGACAACCGCCGGGGTGCCATGACGAAGGACGATGTTCTCAACGAAAAACTTGGCCATCTCACCGGCACTACCTTTGGGTAGGACCTTTGTTTCGGAGTAGCGGGTGAGGTAGCCAGCAGCTACGACGATAAATTTGTTTCCTGAGTTCGACGTCGAAAATGGTCCCAGTAAAACCATCCCGATTTGTTGGAATGGTTGGCGAAGTGGTTTGTTCAGCTGAAAAAAGCCTGCTGGCCTTGTCGGTGGTGTTTTGCGTCGCTGACAGTCTCGGCATGCCCTCACATAATGAGCGACGTCGGCGGTAAGGCGCGGCCAGTAGTATACTTTCTTGTATCCTCGCGAGCGTGCTGGAAACACCAAGGCGTCTTGTGGTTGGATCATCGTGCAGGGCTTGGAGGAGTTGTAGTCGCAGAGGTGAAGGCACGACAAGAAGGTACTTGCCTTGAAGCGGCGAGAAGTTTTTCTGAAGAAGGTTGTTTCGCAGTGAAAACGACGTAAGCGCCCGTTAGATAACCTTCGGAACAACAGAGGCCCTGCGCTCGAGGTATTTGATTAGGCTCCTAAGTTCCGGGTCAGCCCGCTGGTGTTCAGCGAAGTCGTAGTCGTCGGCAGTTATCATTCCCATGAAGCAGTCGTCATTCCTGTCTTCGGGCGGTGGTGGGTCGACGGGGGCTTGCGACAGGCACTCTGCGTCGGAGTGCTTTCTGTCGGGCTTGTAAATGACGGTAATGTCGGATTCTTGAAGTATCGGGCTCCATCGGGCTAGGCCACCTGAAGGGTCCTTCAAGTTAGCTAGCCAACAGAAGGCGTGGTGGTCGCTCAAAAGTTTGAAGGGCCTGCCGTAGGGGTAAGGACGAAACATTGACGTCGCCGAGAGGACGGCAAGGCACATGTTTTCTATTGTGGAATAATTGCTTTCTGCTTTATATAGCGACCGGCTAGCATAACTAATAACCCTTTACAGTCGATCAGTTTTCTGCACAAGGACGGTGCCTAGCTGCTTGCTTCAGAGTGCAATTCTGTCTGTGTTTTCGTTTCCGTCGAAATGCGCGAGAATCGGCGGCATCTGCAAGCGTCATTTTATATAGTTCCCCAAATGCTTCCTCCTGTGGGGTTCTCCACCTAAACTCGACGTCAGTTGTCGTAAGGTTAGTGAATGGCTTGGCGATGCGAGCAAAGTTTTTTTACGAAGCGCCAGTAATGGGCACACAGGCCGAGAAATCGACGCACGCCCATCTGGTTGGCGGGCGGCGGAAATGCAGCGATGGCGGCTGTCTTCTGCGGAACAAGTCTTACTCCAGACTTGCTTATTACGTGGTCCAAGAACAGGCGTTCCTCGTACGCGAAGCGGCACTTTTCCGGCTTCAGTGTGAGTCCGGAAGTCGCAATGGCTTGAAGTATTGCTTCAAGGCGCCGAAGATACTCGTCGAAGCTTGAGGAAAACATGACGACGTCCTCCGAGTAAACGAGACAAGTCTGTCGCTTCAATCCTACCAGCACTGTGTCCATAACGCGTTGAAAAGTCACAGGTGCCGAGCAAAGACCAAAAGGCTCGACTTCGAACTCGAAAAGGCCATCTGGTGTTATAAACGCAATCTTTTGTCGGTCTCTTTCGTCTACATCAATTTGCCAATAGCATGTCTTGAGGTCCATCAATAAAAAGTATTTAGCGCTCTGGAGTCGATCAAAGGCGTCGTCTATTCGGGAGAGAGGGTATACGTCCTTCTTCGTTATCTTGATTGACATGTGGGGTTTAACGTCCCAAAACCACCATATGATTATGAGAGACGCCGTAGTGGGGGGCTATGCAAATTTCGACCACCTGGGGTTCTTTAACATGCACCCAAATCTGAGCATAGGGGCATACAACATTTCCGCCTCCATCGGAAATGCAGCCGCCGCATCCGGGATTCGATCCCGCGACCTGCGAATCAGCAGCCGAGTACCTTAGTCACTAGACCACCGCGGCGAGGTTCTTTGTTATCTTGTTGAGTCGGCGATAGTCAACACAGAAGCGTAGTGTTCCATCATTTTTCTTCACTAACACCACCGTTGACGCCCATGGACTCTTTAAAGGCTTATTGATGTCGTCGTGGAGTATTCCGTCGACTTGTTTCTTTATGGCCCCACGTTCTCACGTCAAAACACTGCACGGACTCGGGCGGAGTGGCCTGGTAGTTTCTTCTATTACGATTCCGAATTCGACAGACCCCTGTCGCGAAACATCCGATGTTTCGCGATAGGGGTCTGTCGAATTCTCGATGATGACGAAAAGCAGTTCTTGTATTTCAGGAGCAGGTTTTTGAGCTGCTCTTGTTTGTGCGTCGAAAGGCCCGGATTAACGTTGTATGCTGGTTGAAGGGTTTCGCAAACTGTTGCTTCACGCCCCGCATGAGGAAGCGGAGCTTTTTGTCCTCAGCCATGGTAGGATCGGCGTGCCGAAACAGTTTCGGCATCTCTTCTGTGAAGATGGTGACATTTTCGTTGGTAGCTGCACCCGGGTCTCAAACAAAGCAGCGGCTGTTTCTTTGCGAGCGACGCTCGGGAAAGTTTCCAGAAATGTGCCGCGAAAACAATCCGGGGATCCCACTGCAGACTCCTGATTCTCATACCAGGTCCTCGTCGCCTCTTCCAGATAGAAGTAGACGCGGCGCAACTTTTCTTCGGAGTCCCACTGGTTCAAGGCGGCCACTCGGTCGTACGTTTCTAGCCAGGTCTCTGGTTCTTGAAATGAGGATCCGTGGAAGATCGGTGGCTCCTTTGGCTGCTGCATTGCGACCATGGTGGTCGTCGGTACAGGGCTGTCATAGTGGTCAGTAGTGGCAGTGGCCCTCGGCTTGCAAGTATTATCGAGTAGAGCCCCGTACTCCGTAGGTAGCCCTGTTGTCGGCGGCTTGCTCGCAGGTCGAGGTTGGCGGGGATGTGTGCTTCACGGTTGGGGCTTACCTCTCGTCTGGAGGGGGCGTTCGGTACATGAACTGAAAGCACCTTTACCAGATGTCATGGTGTCGTGACGTGAACGAAGGGAACAGACTTCAGGTAGAATAATAAACTGTTTAATTGGGCCGAACTTGTGGCCACGTAAAACGAAAGTCAGCTTACATCAAGACACTGGCACTGATAGTGGCGAGCAGAGCATCGGCTGTCAATCAACGGACAAGCGGCGAACCGTGTCGCCATTTAAACACTCGCCATCGAACATTCTGGCGTTCTCGCTAGCGGTGACGTTGATTCCAGAATAATCTGAAATGCTCACGACGTGGGCGTAATCTCAACAAAATGATCCACGGCAGCCCTGAAGCTTCTCGAATACTGCAGGCGCGGTTGGCGCTGAGAATCGCGTACAGCGTAGCGGGGTGATAAGCAAAACTTGAGGAAAGAACGTGGCAATATTTAATTGACTATAGTTAACCATTCTACAAAATGCTCATAGATTCTTTTTAGTTGGAAAACGACTAAAGTATTCCTGTTCTTAAAAACAACTGCGCAGAATACACCGTGGACAATATCATACCCATTGCGCTAACTTCTTATCTGGCAAAATAATAAATGAAATTCTTTGCGCTCGTCTCATTTAATTAGTAGAAGACGAAAAAATCCTGAGCCTCTTTCAAGCACACACACACACAGTTCTGACTTTCTTCATTGAAGACTTAGTAATATGCCAAGAGCAATGAACCACCTTGGTACATTGATGAGCAAGTTGTGATGCGCTGTATAGTCGAAAGGTACTTCCAGAAAATTTCATCAGACGCCACATGTGGTAGACTTTGCTGACCAATCAATGAGGGAATAATTGAAATCGCTAAAAAAATATGTCACATCACCTGAATGAAGATGTGTAGCTCGCTCAATTTTATCACGTAGATTCACGGAAATAGAGGAGTGCGCATCCTGTTGGTGATACCATGATCCGCTAGGTATTTTAGCGTAAGTTGTATCTTGCAACGCATGCAGCCTGAGTTATCTCCATGGTAGAGTCAATATTAAGGTGAAATGATGAGACTGTCTTTTCCACCACTATAACCAACCGACATTCTCTTCTATCAACATGATCCGATATATGTTACAGTTGTCCTGACCTGGAAAAAAAGAGAATATTTTACCGACGCCATCTATTTTCTGCCTCTTCGCCCCTATTTGTATATTCGACAGCTGGTTCGTGACATCGCGTACAACGTGAACAGAACAATAAGATTTGGTCCTGGAGCAGCATCGCTTTCATCCAAAGAATTCACTTTGTATAGTATTTACACTTTTAATTTCATTTTCTACCACTTTCAATCGGTAGGAGAGGAAACGACAGGCGTCAGCATCCACACCAGCCCAATTAGCATTACTAACAGCGTTGACTTTCAGGGACAAAGCTTTTCTGGGTGTGAGCCATTCCCTCCTCTGTTGGTTAGTAATATGAATGAAGCCACCTCAAGTTTGTGAATTGCTCAATACATGGCGTTGTGTGTATATGTTCTAGATGTAGTGGGGAATAATATCCCTATAGACGGCGCCAGTGGTTTCGCTATAGTTGACGATTAAAGAGGATAACGCTGTCATAATAAAGAATTCACAGCATATCCATGGAGTGGATGATGATGAGGGGGGGCGAAGCATTCATCCATCCGTTCAATGCGTGCTCTAGTGTGATAGGGGCGGACCGACGGATGGACGAACAGACACAGACAGACGCTTCACCCCACTCATCATTCACTCCGTGGATATGCTGTAAATTTTTTTAAGCATTTCTGCTTTGCGCTTCAGCTGTTTAATTTATATCTCGGCGATAGTTTCTTTAACGAGTAAAACTTTGTAGCTTTCTTTGAAATCACTAAATTACTTAGGGCAAGAGAGAGTGCGTCGGCCTTCGACTTAGTATTCACAGGACAAAAATCTGATTCGACATTACCGGCAAACAATAATGAAAGTTTCAGCATAGCACCAGATACGTACCCACACATAAGAGCTGCTTCAAAACAATCCTAAAGTTCTTAAGGACACGACACCACAATGAAGCAACGGCTGCTACTTCTCACGTACACAAGAGGCATTATAAAAGCAACCAACCTGAAACAGCAAAGGCCGCAAGTCAGGCATTCTTCCCGCGGTGTCGAGCCCAAACCAGCAAGAATCCGAGGTAGGCCGAGACGAGTCGGATAGTCCGAAGAGCGCTGCAAGTCGTTCGGCCGGGAGGCGTTTCCCCTTCGCCGGCAGGCGAAATCCTTCATTGCGCGAGAAAGGGGCGTTGAACACGCTGAACTGGGACTGAAGCAAGAAAAGACAGCCAAATAGCGTTTTTTTTTTCAGTTTCTGCAAATGCCTGCTTTATCGTTTGTGCGCGAATGCCTATAAGCGCCTATGATTGCTTACTTACTAAGTCTCAGCCCATATGAACACTATTTAGCCTCAAGTTTCGCTTTCAGGTGCACTTTGAGGTGCACTTGCTGAAGGCCTGGACTATTTTAGGAAAACACATATTTTCAATAATAAAGATGATAGTCTTTCTTTGGGTACTTCAACAAAGAAATTTCGGTATGTCTCTCTATCAGTCAGTTTGACTGTCTCTCAAACAAATCCAGCCACGTGGCGAAAGTTTAAGCCGTTGCTCAATGCCCAGTCATCTTGATATGGTGGCTGCGTTCATACTGGAGAACTTTGTCAATTGAAAAAAAAAAACGAAAATGTGGCAGATATTCAATACCTTGGAAATGGATGTCATGCGAAGAATGCGTATGTACGGTGACTATGTTGTAATTGTTTATTGAGTTAAACGCACGTGAGTGGTGCTAAAGATATGCACAAGTGATACACAGACTTACGTTAAAAAGCCGCATTAGTTTTGTATAACCAGGTTTTCACAGTTGCGCAACAATGCTAACAGCAGTATGAATACTAGAAAAACCAGAAGCGGTAAGCTGATGTGAAGCGCTGGTGATAGCGAGGATGGTAGCCTTGGAGACTGCTACATGAATCAACTTCATTGGGTGGCACGTAACTACATTCGACGTTGAACCCACATGACAGTTGTATCCTAGGAGCACGTGTGTAATGCTTATAAAATGGGATAGCGAGCACTGCACTGATGTTTCGCGAACATTAGGTCCTAATCGAAAAGTAGATCCAAGACTTGGCGTGGCTGTGTGGTAGAATACTTCATTGCCACGAAAAAAGCTGGGGTCGATTCCTGCTGTTATCTTGACATTTATTCTTTCCAGTCGTCGGGTCAACGCTGCTGACGTCAGCTTTCTATTAACGCTCACGTGTTGAAATAACCATGTGTGTTCTCGCCCTTTCCGGGTAGATACTAAGTGTAAATCACTTTTGGCACATACCAGTATACCAATGGCACCTACTTGCCCCCGGGTATGTGCCACTGTTTGATGGAAAGTGTTAGATGACGCACGCGACGGGATTCTGACATCCTTCATGTCATGAGCAGTGAATTGTATTCATTCTCGTACTAATTTTGGTACACGCTAAGTTAAGAAGGGGATCTAGAGAGCACCCGGACGCAAGTGGGCAGATGGAATGGAATGGAAAGGAATGGAATGGAATGGAATGGAATGAATGGATGGATGGATGGATCGATGGATGGATGGATGGATGGATGGATGGACGGACGGACGGACGGACATGGATGGATGGACATGGATGGATGGACGGATGGATGGGTACATCAAAAGTGCTTGCAGTACGCAAAAAAAAGCTTCGCATTAAAAGCCAAATACTCGCGCTGCACAGTCATTAACTGACCACCTTATATATATAAGCACTAGATCTTGACCTCCAAGGTTGTGCCTGTGCGAGATTTCTTCTACGCGTTGTTGAACTAAAAAAAAAAAGCGCAGCGTGCATGTTAACTAAAAGCGGACTGAAAGCTGCTTTTCTGTCTCTCATTGCCCATTATCAGCGATCGGCATGTTCCAGCAGGAAACATTGGTCCATCACTGCGTGCCTTGCGCGTCCCCAGGTTTCTCTCCTGCGCAACGCCACGATAATCGCGAGCGTCAGCGTCGCCGCTAGTGTAAGCGTTAGCGCCTACTGCTTCGCATCTACACATACTTATCTTGAGTGGGAGATGGTGTAATGTTTAATGTTATTTATTTATTTATTTATTCATTTATTGCATACCTGTATCACCCCAAAGGGTTTTACAGCAGACGGGTTACATACAAAATTATACAAAAACACACTTACCTAGCGTGGTAAAATACATCGTTGTCCAAAATGTTTACAACGTCAGGCGATAGGGCATTGCATTCTCTAATGGCCCGTGGAATAAAAGAATACCTCAACACGTCACCCCTAAAAGGGAGGGAATTCGCGAACTTTCAGGGCATGGTCGCATCTCGACGAGACGTAATTCGCTAAATTATATAATTTTATTGCTCAATGCCGATTTTAGAATGGTATGCAGCATGAAAAAAATTCAGTCTGAGGTTTTTTGCCGATCTTGAAAAGCCAGCCATGATAACTTACGTTTGCTTTCCGTCGTGCTTGATGTTCTGTAACTGTCGAGTACAAACCAAACTGCCCTATTTTGCACGCTTTAAAGCTGCTCTGTTAGATCACATGTGTGCGGATCCCAACAAACACAACGGTAATCAAGTATGCTGTGAAGGAACGTATACAGTTGCTCTTTCGGTTTCTGTGGTAACTGACTTAAATTACGGCAAAGAAAACCCAGTGCACCTATTGCTTTATTCTTAATGTACCGATCGAATGTGTCTATTCTACCTCAAATCATACATTATAAAATACGTAGATATTTACATTATTCAACTTTCTTTAAGGTCATATTGTTTAGCGTATATGTGCAAGACTGAAATATGCGTACGTTTCTTCGAAAAGGTGACGTGAACATTTTTGAAGATTTAAATACATATTCTATTTATCACACCGTGATCATATAGTGTCTTAACTAGCCTGCAGTAAAGTAATATCACTCTATGTTTAACTCTATAAATCACACAGTCATCCGCAATGAAGATCTGACGTCATTTACATTTTTGTTAATAAGAAGCAATAACACAAGGGGCTCGGAACTGATCCTGATGCCTGATGTCTTGCAACCAAACTCTTGCTACGTCCTACACACTTTAAGCAGTCCTGGATGTCAATAAGAAAACCCTGACTCCATTAACCAGCTGCACTCGCCCCACATGAAATGGCTGCCTTCCGTCCGCTAAAAAAACTTTCCGACATGTATAAGTATTCTGAAATTTTCACTCTTTTATGAACCCTAATTCCAAAAACTCCCTATTCTGCCATCAAACTTTTGCGAAACCTCTTCAAAGAAAGAAACAAAGAAAGGAAGGAAGAAAGAAAGAAAGAAAGAAAGAAAGAAAAAAGAAAGAAAGAAAGGAAGAAAGAAAGAAAGAAAGAAAGAAAGAAAGAAAGAAAGAAAGAAAGAAAGAAAGAAAGAAAGAAAGAAACAAGGAAAGATTCTTCCACGTGCATGGCTCCTGTGCCTTAAAACCTTAAGCGCTATGATGCCGCCGAGGCTGCCCGTGGCAGCCCGTCGCATATTTGTACGTTCGTCCCAGACAGAAGCCAGTCATGCGAAACATTTCACACGAAGGGAACGATCAAATTATAAAACTCTGCCATTGTATTGTTACATATAAAAAATGGCCACAACGCAGGGCCTGCGACTACGGTCGGGTTGAGCGCGGCTTCTTGCAGGCCTGTTCGCAGGCAGCCTTGGTCATGAACCGGTTGGCGCCGGTCAGGCACCGGTGCGACTCGAGCACGCGCCGCGTAAGCCTGAAGCAGTGCCTCCGGCCCCGCACAGCAGCCGATGAGGGCGCCTCTGCCGCGAAGAAGGGAAACTTGAGCTGTTCGCTGGAGCAGGGCACGGTGCGTGGGGTGGTGCAGGGCGGATATCTTCGGTTTGTGCAGCGCGCCGTGCACTGATTGGCCGTTGCGAACACAGCTGTTACCGTTGGCAGGGCATCCACCGGCTGGGAAGTTCCAGGCCAGGCACACCCGGCCATCGAACCACCACCAGCTAGAGCGGACGTCCTGCCTGCAATAAGCATGACTATCTACAATCAGTTCTGCCGAATCCTGCATTGTGGAGTTGGAATTACGAATAAAGGAATTGTCCAACTACTAGCAACGCAGAGCCAAGAAGAAAACACTTTCAGGTGGTTACTATTCGTATATTTGATGGGATGGGAAGAAGAAACCATTTCTTTTGGACAGGTTGCTCCTAGGGTTAATGCTGCATGTCAGGCTTGGTTTTGAATAGAAAATATTTTGCCAGAGAGAACGCAAAGGTGATATGAAGGAAGATGCTCACAGAAATTTTGTTAGCAAGGGGCGCTCATTCGAGTAAAGACTTCCGAATATGGCAGAAGGTTCTCTCCCTCCCGCTAGCTTTTGCAGAAGTTGCTGCCATTTCTGATCAGTTCCACTGAGCTAGGTTGCGCGCTTTACGAGTATATACTTGGTGGTTGCTTTACGTGTGCGCCTTTTCGCCATCCTAGTTATGTAAAGCGTTCACGTTATTACATATGAATTCCTAATGCAACAATGGCGTCTACGGAAAGACGCTGAATATAGATGCTCTAGGGGCAATGCGTGTGATGGAACATAGTCCAATAATTCGTGCGCAGAGACACGTCACTTCTGCGTACGAACTGGATGACGCTTTTGGGAATAGTGGTGGTGTCGGCATATAAGCAGTTCAATGACGTTGTTAGGGCAACGGACGGACAGAAAGCCTCATTTAGAGTATCTTTTTCTCGTACAGGCTGATAGACAACCATTCAGGAAAGCGCAAGCAAGACTTCACTTCTATGCACCATGATCGACCATTCTTAACGACAAACATTTGTGGTTTGAAGCCGCCAGAGTAATCACTAACAAAGTAGTCACTTAATTACCCCGTTATTCAATGGACAGGAACGTTTACATTACATCACGATTCTCACTTCGCAGTGCGCGTTAAGCCCCGCCCCAGCATGGCGTTCCAGGTGTACTGCACACATAACTGCAGGAAGATTCTGGTTAAGCATTCCTACAGCAAACTTTTGTTGGCGATACGTGTCTCTAGCACCAAATATATGCCGCATAACATAATCATGCAGCCTTCAAAATTCAGCTTACGTCGCCACACCTTTCTCTACTAGCGGCAATATACAATGCGGGGAACGTGCACAGAGCTTGTACTGCTCCTACGTATTGTATCTCCTTTTCCCGTCGTGAAGCTAGTGTCAGAACAATCTACACGTGCTTCCTTAATAAAACAGGAGCAGACCATGTCATGTTTCGTGAGGTAGCCACGCGATCCTGCCTGCTATAGGTGGTGGTTATGGTGTTACCCTCGACCTGGACTGAGGATCGAGAAAGACGTGAAGGACATCCAAACGGACGCCCTCTCCGACTTTCCAAAGGCTTACAAAGGCTTTCCCCGGGTTAGCGACGAGTGCGCAGTGCAAACCTCCTGCATCCGACAAGCAGCGTCTTGTCTTCGCAGCGTTCGTGTGGTGGTTCCGTCAAGACACATTTCCTTTCGCAATCGCGCCACGATGAGAACCGGTTGGTGCCGCGGTTGCAGAGCTGCGCAGGGCGGTCGTCGGCTGCGGCCAGGCAGGCGTTCAGCGACGCCCGATAGAGGAACTCACGCCGCGGCTTGCGGCAGTACGTGTAGAAGACTGCGCCACATTCGGGTTTCGCCTGCGATAAGCAACGTACCACACACTATACCCTTCCGAAAATTCGCACGTGTTCAAAAACAGACGGACGGACGGACGGACAGACAGACAGACAGACAGACAGACAGACAGACAGACAGACAGACAGACAGACAGACAGACAGACAGACAGACAGACAGACAGACAGACAGACAGACAGACAGATAGATAGATAGATAGATAGATAGATAGATAGATAGATAGATAGATAGATAGATAGATAGATAGATAGATAGATAGATAGATAGATAGATAGATAGATAGATAGATAGATAGATAGATAGATAGATAGATAGATAGAATGACCATGTCGACTGACAGGCAGAGCTAGTAGATTACCCGACCCAGAATGGGTGCGTTATATATGGCAAGCTGTTCTAATAAATAAGTGTTCTTAATATACAGTACTAAGCTTTCGATTCCGCTTCGTAAAAATGTCACTTACGGCTCTTCGGAACGGCATCGCCAAGGGATCCTCGACAGCGACCAAGTCACCACTGGCATTCCCATATCCTGTGGCTGGCTCCTCAGTGGTCGAGTCGGTCTCCTCAGCTTCTTCGTCCGTTGAGGACTTCCAGGAGGTCTTTGCTGATGCCTGACTGTATACCGTGCCGGAATCGCCTTGCCCCAGAAACTCAGTGAACGGAATCAAGCCGGGTAACAGCGGGTCAGTGGGTGCCACTGCTGGAATTACCGAGTTAAAGGGACACTAAAGGCAACTATAAAGTCGGCGTTGATTGTTGAAATAGCGGTCCAGAAACCTCGTAGTGTTACTTTTGTGCCAAATGAGGGCTTATTTTGAAATAAAATCCCGTTTTAGTCGCCCGCATCGGGTTGGCGCACTTCCAATTACCCGCCTCAAGAAGCGGTCCGACTGACGTCACTGTTGCCGTGCGCAACGTTGGCCGGCTTTACTGCGCGGTCACCTACAGAACGAAAGGAGCGAGAGCCACAGCAACAATAATGACCATAGATCAATTTCCTGCAATTGGCTCCGACATTGCAGACGTGTTTTCGCTAAAGTGCCCCCCCCCCCCCCTAGATGGCATTACACGCCCAGCGTAACCACGCGAAAATTGAATTTTTGAACCACTCGCACCATTTTAGATCCTAACGTCCAGCGGTTCTTTTTTTCCGTAAATCAAACAAAAACGAGCAAGCAGCATGCTATTGCATCTCTTGATGTACGGAAGGTTATTCAGTAGAGCTAGATCAATTACTAGTGATTAATTGTAGGTGGTTCATCTGACGTCATCGGTATCATTTTGAGAATGTCCTACTGGGGCACATGTGTTCTTGTACATTTACCTTAATTTCTTGGTAAGTAGGGCACCACTGTTGATTATATTGTTGTATATGTTGTGAAACATTCAGCTTTCACTCTGACGTAAATTGTTATTTGTCTTTAGTGTCCTTTTAAAGGAGCCCTGAAACACTTTGTCAAGTAACCATGGAATGAATTCACTGTAAGAGCTTATTGCATCACGAATTCAACGCCGCAAAAATTTTAAGAATGCGTCCAGTGCGAGTGGAGTTACAAAGGTTTGTCGCATGCTGCAATTGCATTCTCTTTTCTCTCGTCCCGACGAAAGCGTTGGAAGCTAAGCAGGGATGGATGGCACGGCCCCAGAACCACGTTACGCGCGCTTCGGGACCATGAGCAATATTTTTTTTCTTTTTTTTTCTTCGAACGCGCGGCTTTCTCAGTGTGATCGCGCGCGCACGCTGAGACAATTAGCGGCCTCTCGCGGCGATCTTTGTAACGAGTGAGCGCGCCATTTACAAATCCGTCAATAGCTGATGGGTCTGTGACGTGTGATTTTGGGCATACAACGTGAATTGTCGATAGAAGAGAAAGCAATTTTTAGCTGGTTTTGATCATTTATTGTGAATTCCAAGCCGCGTGCTCTGCTAAAATATTTGGCTCGCGTGTTGTCGGTAGCCTCTACTACCGATCGGCAGCGTTTTTTCACCATGCTCATGAAGTGCGGCAGGGCCCCTTCAAGTGTTGGCTAAGCCGACGCGTAATGCCGACGCAGGTGGCTGATCCGCGAAACCAATATTCATCAATTTTTTCCTACTGCATTCAAGGCGAGGGCAGTACTTGTTCTAAAGGCACTGGTTTCGACATTGCAAACATCGGATAACTTTCTGCAGGATATTGTTCTCGTGCTTGCGGTGAGGGCAGCTGAAATTTTAGATCCCTAGACCTATTCTAATGACGTCATAAACATGGGGAGTGCGTTGAGCTTTCTTTTGTCATCATATAAAAAAATGCTGGAAGCTTGTACTAAGTCCCACAAAGCCTGGCACAGCAAAGCTGGTCGATTCTCACAAATTTAGGTTAACGCTGATTGCGACTATGATGCAGCTAGGTTTTTGTTTTGTTTATAGCCTTTGCTATGTTGTAACAAGGCTCTTTATCACCTATATTTTACTCTCTTCCTTCCCTCTTTCCTTACTCAACATTATTTCTCTTTCCTATAACCTTGCTATCTCATATTGTACAAGGCATTCAGCACGGCGTTCTTATAGATAGCCGAGTGGTTAAACGGGCCCTGCAGCGCTTTTTTGTCTGCATTCTGCAGCTCTGGCCTGTGTGGAGTACTGAATACTGAGATGAAAGCAACAAGAATTATCTAAACTTGTGCACGGCAGCAGATGTTATTAGTCTTCATACTTCCTAATCCACATTGCCTGTTTCTGAACAAAATAAGGTGAATTTTAACGGCTTGTTTTTTTTCTTTTACGTGAACTTCACGCAACCTAATAGACAATGAAGCCAAGGAGGTATAGGGAACGTTATTTGTATTGTTTTCAGGGCACAGCAGTTATGATATAATTTGGGAGAAATTACAGTAGACTAAAAGACAATCCGCCGCTGGCAGTGATCGAACCTGCGACCTTCAAATAGCGCGTTCGATGCTTTACCGATTGAGCTACGGCAGTGATCATCCTGCCGTACACTTTATGGGGTATATCTGTGAACTTAAAACTTCAGGGCGTTAGCGGTAGTCGCGGCCATGAGGGAGAGTGTGGAACACTCTTGTACTTTGTAATTCACAGCAAATTGCTTAAAAATTCTCCCATCACTGCGGTACTTCAGCCACCAGAGGCACGGAGGATGGTTTATTCAATTTTTGCTCGTTCGATTTGGGTGTAGATGGGACTTGATTTATTTATTTATTTATTTTTAATGTTCAAGTACACACACTTTTCTAAACTCACCAAATTAACAAGTTCCTGAGGACAAGCTTATCACAATGCGAATTTTGTTTATAAAGCAAAGTATTTTTATACAGGTTGATTTTTAATGACGGACAAGGCCATTTTACGAGAGTGACGAAGTTCGAGCAAATTATTACCCTGTTGAAAATTCCCCCAAACCTGACTGAAACACCCTATTGGCAGCAGCAGTGTTCGTTTGCTCACATACGCTGCAAGCACTTTGCAAGAAAGACTCGAGATTACAAGCGAAGCGTCGTCAAGCAGTACACGTAAAGCTTCTGCGCAAACTAATCTATTATTTATTATACAGCTGCAGTATTAGAACCTGCTTCAAACGTCACTTGCCTGCCACTGCGCCATCATGTAAGCGGTGACCGGCACCACCCGCCACGGTCGATCGCCGGTCCGCAAAGCTGGCAGTGGTGGCGGCGGCCGACGCGATAAGCAATATGGACAGCAGGACGGCGCCGACCATGAGGAGTTTCTCGCCCCCGATCCAGTCACCCCAGCGGCCATAGGGAGGCAACGTGTCCGTCGCCGTGGCAACGTCACGACGTGTGCACTCGGCTTTGCCTCCGGTCGACTTCGGAGACAGGGCACTTTGGCTACTCCCTCGCGCTGCACGACGGGGCCTATAACCCGAGCAGTCCGAGCATGATAGAGCATTAATAAATACCTTGAAGTTAGCCATGTTTTGTTTGAGCTGCAAGAAGTGGTCCATAGATAGACTGATAGGAGCTATAAAAAAAGGTTAAACAATTTCGTTTCTCATGCTCGTCGCCAGTAATGGCTCTTTACATGACAATCATCAGATGGTCATGTACGTCACCCATTGGAAAACCTATATCGTTGAGAATCATGGCTGAAATGAAGGGAATAAGAAGTGCGCGTCAAACAAAACAGAATCATTGCAATAGGATGGAAAGGTGGGCTAATTGGTAATTCATGATTGCTGTGTGCTGTGTGCCTCCTCTTTGCTTTGTGTCTGTGTTTACCGCCGCGCTCCCAGTTCGCTGAACAAAGCAGAATCATAAAGAAGATAAGGGTTCTCGTTGATAAGTGAGCTTTTATTAAGCTGGAGGAGATGAATCGGGGGGGGGGTTGTTTTTGGTGTTGTGTTTGGCTTGGTTTGTTCCGACCGTGTCTGCTGTGTCCGTTTACTCCAAGAGGGGGCACTCACCATTTCGTGACCCCGCACTGACTGCCCAACGTGGAGCTCTCGAAACATCAGACGTCAGTTTTCGCGGTTCGGAACGGCTATTGTTTGAGTCGGGGAAGAGTAGGCCTAGGGTGCCTAGAGATACACGCATTGCAAGCATCGGCGGTGTGCTTTGTTGAGAGCGAGGAGATCGGTTTTTGTGGCATGCTTGAACTTGTCGGCACGTTCAGTTTTTTTCTGCTCACAAGTGTTTTTTTTTTGTTCGCGTTGGTTTTCAAGAACGTTGTTCAATTGGGACGAGAGCCATGTGGTCTGCATCTTGGGGTGAGTAAACCTTAGAGCACTTGCCTCACAGCCCTTGGACACAAGGGTGTGAACGATTGAGGCACTTGTGCTAATTCTATACATGTCCACCATGGTTCTTATTATCACAAACTTTCGTCATTCATTACCACCACACACTTCTCACGGCATGGTCATGATTCTATTATTTCTATCTCCTTACCCGCTTTTGCGTGAGGAATTTTAAGGCGCTTATACAGCAGCTAATCACAATCATTATCCACATCTCTTGTCCCATGAACTGGTGTTCTTTGGCCATCAAATGACCTCTGTGCCACAAAGCACCAAACATTATCATCAACAAAGCTTAGAGCAAGTGGTTTGTAGACCAAGGCCGAAGCGAGTTAGTACGGAAGCCTCGTGTGGTCCGATTTTCTGTGAATAGCATCTTCTATCTCTTTGGACTCGGGGAGTCGGGCGTCGTTGCTGTCTTGTCTTGCGGCTAGATGCCGGGGCGTCGTGACGCTATCCGGGACGCCAATCGCTCGGTAAGCTGCTGTGTGCGGCGAGCGACAGGGCCACCTTACAGAGTGTATGTCTCCTTGCGACTGCCTCTTCTGCACCTATAGGTTAGGTGCTGGGTTGATGCCGGTTGTTGTCAAGCGACTCAATAAGCCTAAGGCTCTGCGCAGCCGCCTGTCACACGTGGCACAACTAGGTTGATCGTGGCGTCAAGGTGTTGCACTCTGCTTCCCTCACTTTTTTTATATCTTGCGATGCACGAGTGAGCAAAAATTACTTTTGTTCTAATTTGATGGCGTCTCGGCCGCCGCCGATGTATTAGCTAGCAGTACTGACCATCGTACCATGTTGGCGAGGAGCCCGAAGCTCCCTTCCCTTTGGCCTACTGTATTGTTCTTTCGAGTGTTTGGAATGTACGCGCCGGGAGTGATGTAGCCCATGGCTGCTTGTCTTCTGCACATCGTCAGCGCCACTGGCCAGGAATGCGGTCGCGAGGTCGGGCGATGGAGATGCCTGGGACCTGCGCAACTGCCTCCAGTTCGGCGCCCTCGTGAGTGCTGGTCGTAACCGGCAGACGTGTCGGCGCGAGTGACGGTTCGTTGCACCGACGGCAACATCACTGGTGCGGGACTGCTACTACTGAGGTTAGGTCGTCGAGCCGGACAGTGCAGCAGTGTCGACCGGCGGCGGTGTCGTCTTGCATGGACATTATGTAGGGACATGGGTTGTCAGTTTTGTTAGAGCTTGCATAGCTGATTCTTTCGTGTTCTTCTTTTTTTAAGGGGGGGGGGGTTAATGGTTTAAGTTAAGGTTAGGAGGGGATGTAGGGGTGCTACACTGCCTGTAAAGTTGTTTGCAGCGCGTGGCGCACGTGTCTCGCAGAAAAACCATAATTTTGCGTCACAACTCTTGAACGGTAGGTGGCGTTGTGTTCGCGAGCGTTGATCACCACCACCTTCATCATTAGAAAACTTTAGCACCGGCGGCAACGCCTGGCGGCAAGCCTTGGTGGCAAGCCTTGGTGGCAAGCCTTGGTGGCGGCGCGCGAGAAATAAGTTGGTCTCTACGGCTGGCGGCGTTTGGCGCGAACGGTTGTCTCTCGCAGTAGGACCCCGGTGCACGGCACCGCGGGCCGTCTGCCCGGGGTCCTTGTGGTGAGTCAGGCGTTAGCGACACCACCTTGTTCGTCATGTTGTGGAGGGTTGTCAATATTGTGTAAGGATGTATTAGCGTGGTCATCACGATTGATGTTATAGTAATTCAGCTTACGATATCGTCGTTCAAAAAGTAGGTAAATAAATGCGTTATTGTTTGGTTTGTTGCGACAGCGTCTGCTGGGTCCGCTCACTTCAAAAGCATGGCACTCGCTCCCCAAATCGAGACCCCACAATATGCATCTATTCCTTATTTGCAGCTATTTAATGTTCCAAAGCTAATGTTTCCCGATGGAGGCAATTTCTCTTGCTCAATAATTTTTTTCGTGTTCTTCTTGCACTTTTCGCCCAGAAGTATAATCCGATTGCCCTTTTATGCAGTAGGTTTACTTTTTCTTTTGTGCTTTCCATCCTGCCGTTACCAAGCAACGCGTGATGGTAATAAGATCTAAGTAGTACCTCATAGACGCCGTCAGAATCTATAACGTCACGACGATTGTAGCCAAAAATTCAAGGTGGCGTCGTCACACCTTCTTTTCTTGCGCATTTTCTAGCTGCCATAGCGTATCCTCGAGGCGAGCGCGGTGGTTTTGAAACTGCAAACGACTAATTTGCTAATGCGAGAAAAATCATTGCTTTTTATTGTTCCATCGAATGTGCATCTGTGTGCCTCCGATAGTACGCTCCGTTTAGAAGCAAATCAAGTTGATTCCAAGGCGTCTTAAAATAAGCACAACTTTGTTTTAGATGGAGCCTATTGAAATCGTAAATAAAAAATACCCCATCTCCCACTAAAGAGAACCATGCGAAGCAGCAATGGTGTTCCCTTGTGTTCGCACTTGTTTTTATTTGTATGTTTCCAACTACTATGTGGTTATGTAAATGAAAAGGAAGAGAAAGGTGCCGCCCGTAACTGTCTATCATTACGATGACACCTCAACAGTTCGGCATGGGAAAAGGGTAGTGGAAGTTGTGTATATGTTGTGTACCGCTTATGCTACCCCCCTCCCATTTGTGTGTAATACCGTGTGTGTACCACAAAGTGAACACCCAGTGCTGCTATGAGAATGCAGTGGAGCGAGCACGCGCAGCATTACATACAAGCGCACAGCTGTAACAGAAAGATGAACGGGAGAGGAGAAACGAAGCGGTGGCAGCGCTTGGACACCTCCCCCCTCCCCCCGTTCCTCGCGCTAACGTGAGGTGAGGAGGCAAAGTTGGCAGATGCGCAGTGTGGGGGTGGACGGTCGCTAAGGGACGGACACAGCAGCGAGCAAAACCTGCCTCGCATCTAAAGAATTTACGCGACTCTCACGTACAGGACGGACGTGGTCTCGCTGCTGCTCACACTGCTGGTGATCGTGCTGCTGCTGGTGCAGCTCGTACAGCTGCTCGAGTCGCTGTCCATGTTGTAGTACCCGAACGGCGATCGCCGGCATGAATGACAGGGGCCCGACGGTGAGGTGATATACGGGAACACCGACGCCGAAGTGGCCGGCCACTGAGTCGTTTCGGTGGTATTCAGCCCCTGAAACCAATCGGCACGTTTGCGCATCATTAACTTGCGGTGGTTTTCCGGTGATATACTTTGGCAGATGTCACGCACTTACGTTACGACTTCATTACGCCAAGTTAGCAATGTATAATGCCATTAAATTGACTAATTAACGGCTGAAAATTTTAATGTGTTAATTAAACTACATTCAAAGTCAGAACCAGCAGAGGTATGGAAGGGGGCTGGAGCACCACCCCCAAAAATTTCTTCCTGCCCATTTGGCCCCCCTCAAAAGCAAGCATACTGAAAACACAACGCATATGTCCCCAGCCTCTGTGCCCTCTGAAAGAACTAACTTGCCCCGGTAAAAAAAATCCTGGCGACGCACCTGACTATACATAAATTACAGGTGGCACAAAAGTAATAACATTGAAATATTACTCCTCAAAGTAATAAAATTATTATAACAATACCATCGTTGGTGCACACCTTAGACTGCGAGCCGTTGTCGACTTCTCTTACCCGGAGTTTTGAGGACCAACCATGATGTCTTGTTCTGCAAGATTGAGAGTTCGGACGCTACACGGCTTTTCCGTGCTCCACTTTCGTTCACACACTCTAGTTTTGGCACTAAGATTAACTTCACCCTGGTTTGTTTCTAACAGTGAAGCTGTAAAAACTTGAGGTAAAAAAATGTCAGTATATCCACGGAGTGAATGATGGATACTGGGGCGAAGCATTCGTCCATCCTTTCATTCTTGCTTCCGTCCGTCCATGCATCCGTCTGTGTGGCCGTACATGCGTCCATCCGCCCGTCCGTGCGTGCGTCTGTTCGTGTGTCCATCCCTGCGTTCGTCCATGCATCCGCCCCTGCGTCCGTTCATGCGTCCATCCATGCATCTGCCTGTGTGTCCGTTCGTCCATCTATTTAACACTCCAAGTACCAACATATCGTATCTTTTCATCATATATTCTCCATAAGAAGCACCGCCAGCCAGCGGACATTCCAAGGACTAAACGAGAGGTGCCACACGCACACGTTCTTACGGCTTGCGCTTCGGGTCTACTTCCCACCTTTACCACCTCGAGTTCATGGAATATACAAGTTCCCTGTATTCATGGCACTGCGGCCCAACGCTCGCTAAACCTTTCTAAAATCAAAAAGGTTTCGCCCAGCGAGTATAACGTAGCAACCTTTTATTGCCAGATAGTGCTCAATGTACATGCCAATGGCTGCTAATGGGAAATGAGAGACAGGAGAATTCGGTTTTTACGTTCTTACGGCTTGCGCTTCGTATCTACTTCCCACCTTCAACCGCCTCGAGTTCATGGTATATACTAGTTCAATGTATTCATGGCACTGCGGCTCAACGCTCGCTAAGAGAGAGAGAGTAAAACTTTATTGAAGGGGAAAGGGAGAGGGGCGTTTTAGAGCCTTTATGGTTGGGGCCCTACGTCCAGGGCTCCACTGGCCTTAGCCGCCCGCCGGACTTGATCCAGTAGTGCGAGCTGCACTCCTGGGTCCGAGCTAGCGAGGTGTGCCTCCCACTGCTCCATACTAGGTGTTAAAGGTTCGCCGAGAAAATTGGTTATGTCACTTGGTTTACGATCGCACCCCCACGATATGTGGTAGAGAGTCGGTCTTCCGCCGCACCACGGACATACAGCCGGGTAAAGAGTTGGATGTATCGCGTGTAACTTCAGTAGGTGCGGAAATACATCCGTTTGGATTTTTCTAAGGTCAGTGGCCTCTTCCCCATTAAGGGATCTGTGAGGTGTTCCACATTTTTGACGCGTGAAGCGCTGGTGAGCTAGAATCTCCCTAGGTAAAATTGGCATGGTCAATGAAAGAGATGGATTCTCCGCTCGGTTACAAAACGCACGAGCTAGAGCGTCCGCCCTTTCATTGCCTTCGAGACCTGCGTGTCCCGGGCACCAGATCAAGCGATGGTGGTGAGTGAGTTTGGATCCTAGCAACCTCAGCCCCATTGCTGGAAGACGGCCCCTTAAAAAGAGCCGGCAGGCTTCCTGGGAGTCGGATAAAATAACTGATGGCTCCCCTCTACGCTCCTGAAACCTTAAGGCTAAGGCTATGGCCATCGTCTCCGCCTTTGTAGCCGAGGTCGTGCGTACGGAGGCACTCGTTAGCAGCGTCATGTTGTTGTCGACAACAGTAATTATGTGTCTCTGCCAATCGAAACTGGCCGCATCGACGTACGCGACATTTGAAGCTGAGCCGAATTGCTTTCGAAGCCAGTTTACCCTCGCAGTACGTCGCTCAGCGTGAAAGTCGTGATGCATATTTTTGGGCACCGGTGCGATTGAGATTCGCCTGCGGACCTCTTGGGCTACGTCGACCAGCTCCTCATCAATGTGCTGTGGGTGGGGCGAAATTCCTATTCTAGTGAGTATCGCCCTGCCTGCTGAAGTTTCACTTAGACGATTCCTCTGAGACATGAGGACTGCGGCACTGAGCTCAGCATAAGTGTTATGTATACCGAGAGCTAGGAGCCGCTCGGTCGGTGTGCTGGTGGGTAGACCAAGTGCTGCCTTAAAAGCGCTTCTAATGAGCACATCCACCTGGCTCTCCTCACTTCTGTCGAGTGAGTGGTACGGTAGGCCATACGTCACTCTGCTCAAAACTAAGGCCTGGACAAGCCGGAGAGTATCCTTTTCTTTCATGCCTTTTTTATGATAAGTGATGCGACGGATCATTCTAGCTATCTGTTTAACCGTAGTCTTTAAGGTGGTTATCGTGTGACTGGCTTTGCCATTGCTTTGGACCCAGAAGCCAAGTATACGGGCCTGAGTAACCTCGGCTATGGCATGGCCGTCTACCTGTAAGTTTATGGCACCGTTACTTTTGTAATACTTACTGTGTATTCTTATGAGTTCAGATTTTTCAGGCGCACAGCTCAGCCCACTATTTCTTGCGAACTCTGCCACAGCTGTCGCAGCAGCCTGGAGGGTCTGCTCTTTCAGCGCCAGTGAACCCTTCGTAGCCCAGAGTGTGATGTCGTCCGCATACAATGTATATCCAAGGTGCGGGATTGCTTCGAGCTCGTGAGCAAGTCTGCGCATAGCTATGTTAAAGAGCAAGGGGGAGATGACTGCCCCTTGCGGTGTGCCTTTATTTGGCATCGAGAACGGCACCGACCTCGTGTCGCCTATCCCAATAGTTGCCGTCCGCCCAGAGAGGAAGGATTTAATGTAGTTAAATGTACGCTTTCCGCAGCCGATTGTGTTGAGTTCAGAGAGAATGGCCTCGTGCGAAACATTATCAAAGGCCCCTTTGAGGTCGAGGGCCAAGACCAAATGTTCGCCTCCCCTGGGTACGCAACTCATGATCTCTTCTTTTAAAAGGAGGAAGGCATCCTGGGTTGAGAGTCCGGAGCGAAAACCAATCATGGTAGCGGGAAACAGATTTTCTTTTTCAATGTAATTTTGAAGCCGTGTCTGTACTACTCGCTCGTAGAGCTTGCCCATGCACGAAGTAAGCGAAATGGGCCGCAGGGCTCCGAGCGATGGTGCTTTACCGGGCTTTGGTATAGTTATTATTTTGGCTTCCTTCCACTCCGGAGGAACGTGACCTTGGGACCAGCAGTGGTCGTTAAGAAATTGCGTTATCTGCTCAAGAACCTCAGTGCTGAGGTTTCTTATCATAGCGTTTGTTATACCATCCGACCCCGGCGCAGAGTTCCGATTGGCTGCCTGGGCTGCCGCGAAAACCTCTTCTTTCGTGATTGCGGCGTCTAATGTGGCATTCTCGCTGCCGATGTACTCTAATGTACATGGCGGAACCACATCAGTACCGATATAACGGTCTTTAAGCGCCTGGATCAACTCTCCGTCGGTGCCGGGGTAGCTGTGTACTATTCTTTGAAGAATGCGGTTCATGGAGGACTTAGATTTGTCCGGCTCCAGCATGGACCTCAGTATCGCCCACGTCTGGCTAGTCCCTAGTGTACCGCGGAGAGAACCGCAAAACTGCACCCAACCATCGGTGGCAAGTTTCGTTGCGTATTCATTCGCTTCCTCCGACAGAGCAGCGATTCGCCTGTAGAGGCAGCGGTTGAGGCGTTGTTTTTTCCATCTCTTGATCAGGCGTCGCCTACTATCCCACATGTGCAATAGGTGCCGGTCTATCGCAGGCGCCTCAACTGTGCGCGCTATTTTCTTAGAGGTGGCATCATGCGTTTCTCGAATGAAAGCAACCCACCCACTGACATCACAGGGCGTTTGCTCCGGCAGAGGGCGCTTTCGAAAGGTCACCCAGTCTGTCATCACAACGTCACCAGCGACACGACGAACTTTTGGTGATGCTATAGAGGTGCTAAGAATATAATGGTCACTACCAAGGTTTTCATCGAGGTTTGACCACGTGGCATTTTTAATGTTGAAGGTGAAGGTCAAATCAGGGTACGTGTCCCTGCTAATGCTATTACCAAGCCTGGTGGGTGCTGTTGGCAGAGTGATAAGGGTAAAACCTAATTTAGACGTGGTGTTCTCTAATAACACTCCCTTGGGTGAATCCCGGACGTAGCCCCAAGCGGTGCTCGGAGCATTAAAGTCGCCCACCACCACTAATTGATCTCTGGTGCCAACGGCTCGAACTGCCTCGTTTAGGAGTGGGCCGAAGTCGTCATTCCGGTTTTTGGGAGGACTGTATATGTTTAAAATTTTCGTTCGTACTTTTCCTCGTTTTTGTGGGAAGACATCGATAATTTGGTGATTAATGTCAGTCTGATCGTAATGGTCTAGCGCAACTGTCATGAAGTTACTCACCAGCGCTGCAACGCGGGGGTATTTTGGATCGTATAATGTGTAATATCCCTGCAATTTGACGGGACGGTTCCCAACTTCTTGCAGGCATATTACATCAGGTGGGATTAGTGCCGAATGGATGTAATTCTGCAATGCCGCCGCTCGTTTGTGGAACGTGCGACAATTCCACTGCCAGATTTCTAGATGGTCGGAGTTTTGCGTGGAATTAGTTCGCGCCATGGTGACTACTGCCTTTATTGGGGGTGTCTGCTTTCTCCGTGATTCGACGGTCCTTCGGTAGTGGACTGCTCGCGGAGGTAACACTGACCCGCTTGTTGATGGCACGCTGAATGCCTACAACTGAGTCATTAACGTATCGTCTTTGTTGTTCCGTTTCTGCTGCAAACTCTTTCCTGTACTCCGAAAACATTTGATGCATTTGCTGCATCATCTGCTCTCGGAGTTCAGACGCTGCTCGTTGCTGTTGTGATTGGAGTTCTCGCATTAAGTTTCGCAAGCTCTGCAACTGTTCCCCCATCTGTAACTGGCTAACGTGGGCCTCCTCGCTAAACCTCTGAGGTATGTCTACTTTCGCCGTTCCTCCCTCCAAAGAGTGGGCTACGGTTGCCCTGGAGATAGCATGAGTGGCGTTGTTGTTCGCCTCTAAGGCGTTAAGCCTGGCTTCAAGTTTGGTTTCTAAAGATGATATGATTTTGTGGAACTCCCGGCGTTCCTCCTTAATCTGGCATCGAAGTTTCTCGTTTTCTAAAGCAAGCTGCTTATTCTCGGCAACCATTTTCTGATATTCGGGATTCTCAATTAAGGGAGCAGATGGAGACACAATCCTCGTCCAGCTCACCGTGTTTGCTGGCTGGCAGGCGGCTGCCTCCGTCCCCTCTTTGGGCGGCGTCAAGATTTGTACCAGCGCTTTCTTCTTCTGCTGCTGATGCTGCTGCTGTTGCTGCTGCTGCTGTTGCTGTTGCTGTTGCTGCTGTTGCTGCTGCTGCTGCTGTTGTTGTTGCTGCTGCTGTTGCTGCTGTTGGTGCTGCTGCTGATGCGGCTGTTTGTTGAGTCGTTTTCTGGACGCAGACTGGGCTCGACCCTTTGAGGAAGCCCGTGACTTGGATCTTGAACGTGAGCGTGATTCCACTGACGAGTCCCGCTCGGAGCTGAACCAGCGTGGATGGTGCCTCCGTTTTGGCTGATCCACTCGGGACCTCCTAGGCGGAACGTGTTTAAGCTTCTTCTTGCACATTTTGTCACCTGTCATATGGTCCTCACCACATATCACGCACTTAGGGGTACACGCGTGTCCTTGTGCGGGTTCACGTGTTCCACACGTGGAGCATACATTGGCGTCGGGCGTTGGGCACACGTCAGTTCGATGCCCTGTGGAGTGGCATACCTTGCAAGCCTGCCTCGTAGGCTTGTGGGGATAACAGATGGCTTCCGCTCCCATGAAATAGACGCACCTAGGCAGTGTGCTGCCCGTGAAGGTAATGATGGCGGTCTTCGTAGATCCGAGCATGCGTGCCCGCTCAATCTTGACCCCCTGTGTTCTCACACGGAGATTCGCCATGAGTTCTGCTTGAGAAGTCCCCGACGGAATACCATGGACTATGCCTCGTAGGACGTCCTCAGGATCCGCCACATACGAGTTGAATGAGTGCACTCGTCCCCTGATATTCAGATGCGTGATCTCTCGCAGCTCTTTGGCTACATGCTCGTGGGGCGTCGATACGATGATAATATTCGAGCCCGGGTGGACGCGCAGCATGAAGCTACCACCGTCGAAGTGTCGGTGGCAAGCGTCTATCACAGCGGTGGAAAGTTCATAGCCGAGTATGTCTTTTACGGCGAGGCCTTTGTGAGGCCTAAGGATGATCTTTATGTCGTCCTTTGGCAGGGGCGGGAGCGGACGGCGACTTCTCGTACGACGTCGGCGCTTCACCTGACTTCCCTGCTTCGGTGGGCTGCTTGACGAGGCGTTGCACTCCACAGCTTCTGACGCGTTTTTCTGGTTTTTCTTCTGGTTCTTCTTTTGCCGGCGTGTCAAAACCGTGTGCCAGCCATCCTCCGTCCATGCGGCACCATCGTGGCGTTCCCCTGCAGACACATTGTCGACTTCTTCGGACGAACCCTGCGGTAACCAGGTCTGAACGTCCATTTGAGTGGTTTCTGTAGCAGACTCCTCATCTGTGTGAACCAGTGGCTGCTCCTGAGGAGACCTCGGTGTTTCCTGAAGAGCGTCCATCCGCCGACGCTTGAGACGCGACCACGACGCAGACGCCGCTGTGCGGCGGTGCGTCTGGCCGGGCGCGACGGTCGCTGCCTCGAAGTTTTCAGCTTGCAGAAAACCGAAAAACAGCCACTCACCGCTGAAATTCGACGTTCACTGTTCGCTGTACTTTCACGAATCCGATGCACTTCAAACAACCAGAAATCGCCGAAAAACCATAGAAAATCTGCGGAGCCGATGCGACGCGCGTCCGCACACCGTGGCCCCCTAGCGGCCGCCTCCCAACGCTCGCTAAACCTTTCTAAAACTAAGCAGGTTACACACAGCGAGTATAACGTAGCAACCCTTCCTTGTCAGGTAGTACTCAATGTACATGCCAATGGCTGCTAATGGAGATCGCAGCGCGCGCGTTAACTAAAAACCGAATGCTCCTGTCTTTCATTCTCCCTTAGCAGCCATTGGCATGTACATTGAGCACTATCTTCTATTGTTCAGCAACGCACAGAAGAAATCTCTCACCGGCACCACCTTGGAGGTCAAAATGTTATACTTACTACACAATACAACAGCTGCGAGGGACGAATGAGAGCCGCTATAAAAAGCTTGGCGCCTTTACGGTGCAATGGTTCCTGGGAATCGCAATTTGATGACACTGGGGAGTTTACGTTAACTCACTGGCGAATGCCAACGGATTTCAACTTTACTCCCCCTCACGACCCGCTCTCGACGGGAGATTGAGAGAGAAGGCGGGCGCGCGAGAGAGAGGGGAGCGCGCGCAGCTGCAGCGAGCGAGGAGAGCGGAGGAGCGAGCGAAGGGGGAGGGGGTATAAGGCGCGTTACTGACACCGATAACAGCGTCGCGTCCGTGGCTCATTCGGTAGAGCGTCGCACTGCGGCCCTCCAAGTCCTCTTTCTTTTAAAGATAGAGAGAAGACTGTGGACGCCGCCGACGGCGGTGGATGGTTTGGGGTCGCTCATAAAGTGTATTCACACTTAAAAATTCCCCCGCCTCCCCGAAGAAAATTGTGAGGAAATGCAAATGCAGTGCACAGCGTCCATAATGGCATTTCGCACGTGGGAACTTAGTGTTAGAAGAATAATGCATGCTTTCTTTTTTTCATACACCGTGCAGCCAATAACACCGTTCGCTGCACGTGGCGTTTTTCAGTCGCGAAAAACGCGGTATGCGTTTCCAGCTCTTCTAGCTTGTGTGCACGGTTAAAAATGCTATCAAGTAAAAACATTTGCAGATCCCACATACAGTGGGATTCGATGATATGCGAAACACGAATGAAAAATGTGGATATGTCACTTTAAAATAAGCACAACGTTACGACGTGGAGGTAAATGATGCCATACATGACTTCCATGTCATTATCATGTTTGGATGTGTCGTTTACCTTCGTCATCTATTCACGTGATATGATACCAAATTTAATATATGTGGAGCTAGCAAAACAGCCGCGAGCACGCTATGTGAGTGGTATGTTGTCCTGTTTTTACGTGACACGCGTGTCAGGATTATCATGCATTGCACCAGTCATATATTTCGTCATCCATTGACGTTACGTAACACCAAATTTGGTATATGTGAGCTATAGCCAAACGGCCGCGAGCGCATCATGAAGAGCTCAATATACTCCAATGTAGAGTTGACGCGCGCGCACGCTAGGCACAGTGACGCTACGTTAGCAAAACGCTAGCACTCTATAAGCTGCATGACAGCAGGCGCGACAAGATTCCGAAGGCGCAGCCCGACGACAACCGCCGCAAAATGCAACATGCTGCATTTCGCGCCGATGCGTTACCCAGACAACACTGCGTCATCCTCTTTTCGTGACGGAGGGACGCCAGACGTGCTGAAATGCGCATGCGTCAAAGCAGCGCGGCTCGCGGCTGCGAGTATTTCGCAGGACCGGCGCCGGGCGTGTCAACGCCGGCGTGACGCGGCTAAATGAATGCCAGCGAGCACGCGCACCGCGTCACGTCGAAATGTATTGGAGGCTTGACTGTTGCATGTAGTCATGTCCTCACATGACACGCATCTCATGATTATCATGTTTGCACCAGCAACATACCTTCGCCATCCATTGGCGTCACGTAATACCAAATTCGGCATATGTGAAGCTAGCAAAACAGCCGCGATCGCATCATGAGCGTGGCATGTAGTCGTGTTATCACATGACACGCATGTCATGATAATCATGTTTGGATGTTTCATTTACTTATGTCGTCCGTTCGCGTCTGGTAATACCGAGTTTCGTACATGTGAAGCTAGCAAAACGGCCGCGATCTCATAATGAGCGTAGCATGTAGTCATGTTGTTCCATGATACCCGTGTCAAGTTTATCATGTTTGCACCAGTATCATACCTTCGTCATCCATTCACGTCCCGAAATACCAAATTTGGTATAACTGAAGCTAGCGGAACGGCCGCCAGCCACCATGAGCATGGCATGTAGTCATGTTGTTACATGACATGGATCTCATGATTATCATGTTTGCACGAGTCACATACCTTAGTCATCCATTCACGTACTGTAATACCAAATTCGGTATATGTGACGCTAGCGAAACGGCCGTGAGCGCATCATGAATGTGCATGTAGTCATGTTGTTACATGACACGCTGTCATGATCTTCATGTTACGGTGTGTCTCTTGTCCTCGCCATGCAAGCATGCCATACCAGTTTTGCAACATGCCATGTGAACGAAACCACCGCAAGAGCTGCCGGACCATGAAATATAAATCATGACTTTTAAGAAAACATGTCATAATTTTCATGTTATGACTCATCAAATATGTTCTTCATAGTCATGGTATGCCATACCAGGTTTGGTATCGATACCGTTATCCAAATGGCCAGGAGAGCAAAAAGTCGTAGGTGGCTAGATAGATAGATAGATAGATAGATAGATAGATAGATAGATAGATAGATAGATAGATAGATAGATAGATAGATAGATAGATAGATAGATAGATAGATAGATAGATAGATAGATAGATAGATAGATAGATAGATAGATTCAAAGTCGCCGTAGTTCCCTAAGAAATGCTTCGCATTTAAAAAGGGGTAACAATTTTGTGTATTTCGTAATTGAATAGGAGGGCTTAAAGCCGTTTTTTGGACTACAACTGTATGAAGCATTTTCCGTTTAGAACAAGTGGTTAACGACTATGAGTACCTGGTACTCTACTATGAGAGGGCATTATGCCTTCCCGTGGGCCACAAACTTGATGGGGCAGTGTCAATCGTGACAAACATCTTCAAAAGGGGGGGGGGGGAATAGAAAAAAGTGTGTAACAAATTAGAGTACAGGGTACTCTATTATGGGAGAGCATAAAGCCGTCCCGTGGGCCTCAATGGCCAAGCTGCTGTATATGCGTTTAGAAAAAGTAGTTAACGACTCAGAGCACTCGGTACTCTACTATGGGAGAGCTTAAAGCCGTCCCCGGAAATTCAGTCACATAGTGCTATGCGGCATAATTTGGCGACGGTGTTGTGCACAGAAATTGAACGCTGACGACTCTAACCAAGTGCAACCCTAAAATATATCCCGGTCATACGCGTGCTCTTGTGCCAGTTTTCTAAATAAATAACGTCTTTTCATTCAGAGAATTGTCTTGAAATCAGCCGCTTTTGATACGGCGACTTGATCTTTTATTGCATTTAGTCGTTGTTTGACGTCACATTTCAATGTTGCTTGAATATGGTCGCATGACCTTTGCTGGTTCCTGGGTTAAATAAAGTGTTGCGCTGCTAAGCACGTGAATTAAGGTCCCAATGCGGGCGCGGAGAATAGAAGCAGTTAGGAAGGAGCACGCGAAATGCAAGAGAAAAATAAAAGAAAAAAAAATGGCAGCATATCCACGGAGTGGAGAGACGCTGCTCTCGTCGGAGCGAGTGGACGCGCGTCGTGTCGGCTCCGGTTTCAACGAATGTTTTGCAGTGGAAGTCACCTAGAAGCCCACAAGACTTTGGTACCCGCGTACTCAGCTTGTCATCAGGAATCGCCCGGCACCAAGTTCCAGGTGGGGACTTGAATTTTGACACCTTTACCGACGCATTTTTGTCAACCACGCTGGCGAGAGAGATGGGCCTAACGCCTGCCAAACCACCGGCAGCGCAGCTGCCGGAGCCGCTGCTGCCTAGGCCGGCCTAGCTCTGCGGGCACCAAGAAACACCGGTCGGCGCGTTTGACGCGTCCGACTTTTTGAGAAGAAATGGAGGTCACTGTGGAGGGAGAACCCAGTTCTCGTGAAGAATTCGAAGAAAGTACAGGATGGAGCACCGTAGGATCAAAGAAGTCGACCCGCGGGCAATCACTAGAACCCGGTGCGGATTCTCCACGAGGGAATGACAGCAGGAAACGGCGTGAGCAATGCCTGAGTCAAATAACAAGATTAAGCCGTATGCCTCCACTGCCCCGAGGTGACTACAAGATCATCATCCGACCTAAAGGCGGCCTTCGACTCACCGATCATGGAGCCGCCCGACTGACGACTAGCATTTACCACGCCGCTGAAATTCCGAGAGACGCAAAAGATGAGCACACAATATGCCCAAATTTCCTGCAAAATACCATCGTTGTGAGCACACCCATCGAGGCGCATGCTAATAGATACCAGAAAATCTCTCGCATTGTGGTCAGCAACAAGACGTACGATACAAGCGCATATGAAGCAGCACCAGACGGTACGTCAAAAGGCGTGATACGTGATATCCCGTTGGAAGATACTGCCCGAGATATTACAGCTAATGTGATTACAACAAAGAACCCTACAGCCATCGCTGCAAAACGCCTCAGCAACACAACGACGGTGATCGTATTGTTCGCTGGTCTTCGCGTGCCAACATACGTTCGATACGTTGGGGCAATGTTGAAGTGCTCTCTTTACCGCAAACAGATAGAGACGTGTTACCAATGCGGTCGCCTGGGGCACCGCGCAGATGTATGCCCAAACCCGAAAGACCACGTGTGCCGTGGCTGTGGTACGACCGACCCCCCGCAAGGTCACCAATGCCAGCCCACTTGTCAACTATGCGGCGGCGACCATCAGACGGCCGAGAAGGCGTGCAGGGCACGTTACAAGACGCCGTACTTGGTGAAACGCCGGCGATGGGAGCGACAACAACAATAGGAAGACTACCCGACGAAGCCAACGCCTGTCGACAACAGCCTCGGGCAGCGGGACACTACCCCTACCCGGAAGCCCGGAAAGAAAGCCTGGTCGAGATCTCGGTCACGGTCTCGGTCGCGGTCTCACCCCCAGCCCCGCTCCCGGCACCGCTCCTGGCCCCACTCCCGGCCCCGCTCCCGGCCCCGCTCCCGGCGCCGCTCCCGGTCGCAGTCAACATCTCGGAGCCGTACACCTGGACCTGGCGTAACCTTCAAGGTGGGCTGGGTAGACGTAGTCAAGGGGGCGCGCTCGGGGTCTGAGGAGGCCACTTCACAAGGCAAACTTGATAAATTAGAGGCTGAAATAGCACAGCTAAAGCAGATGTTAGCACAATGTAACCAGAAAATGACAGCTTTAGGAGAGGAAAACAGGCTCCTCAAGGAGGAGGTCCACCACTATAAAAAAACAAAGCATGCTCCACCAGTAGTACCACCGCTCTTAGCTGTTACACCCAGTGAAAAAATGGAGGAAGGTACAACACCACCACCTCCCAAGCGCAGAGCCCAAACCTAGGCCAATGAATACAAACCCGCACGCGTGGCGCCCGAGAATAAAATCCTGAAGGAAGTTCAGCAATCAGTCAAAGAATTAAATGAGTGGATTAGCAACGCATCCCGACTGATCTCAACCCTTACTGACCGCGTAGAGACTATAGCTAATATTACCCAGCAACAAAACGAACACCTACAACAGCGACTCATCGCTGTGGATGCTGGAATCACCCCTCTGCCACCTAGCGGACTGGACCCCACAGCGAATGTAAAGCAACCTTCTTCGTCGGCATTCAGTGTGATACAGCCGGCGAACTTTCCTACCCCCTGCATCTCATCATAGCTAGAAATCACGCCTACACAATTTGGCAATGGAATTGTAGAAGCTACGCGAATAAGCAAGCAAATCTTCACCAATACCTTAAGGGGAAAGTTAAGCCCGATATCATTTTATTGCAGGAGACACATTGTCTCGCTAAATTGGCAGGCTACCGCTCGATCGGACATGCCAACCGGGAGACGACTGTCCTTACCACCCTAGTTAGACGAAACCTTACGTTCACGCAACACGACACGGAAATTACCAATATAGACTATATATTTATTGAACTCGTTCCGCAACGCAAGACACAGGAAAGTCTTTTTATACTAAACATATACAGCAACCCTAAACAAAAAAAGCACAGATTTCTCACACTCTTTAAACGCGCCCTCAGCATCGCTGGCCAAAATCCCATCTTAATAGCGGGGGACTTCAACGCACCACACACTGCCTGGGGATACCCTTATGTGTTTCCTAAAAGTAGGGCCCTCTGGTTTGACTCGCAGAAAGAAGGATTAGCTCTATCACCAACCCTAGCACACCCACACGTGCGGGCACTAGCCCCAGTAAAGACACAACACAACGCCTGATCTGACGTTCCCGAGAAACACATCAGCAGCCACCTGGAAAAATGCCCTAGAGGACCTGGGTAGCGACCACTACACCATCGAGGTACATGTTCAAGGTGGCCCACGTAAACCCACGGGAAAAGAGCTAAAGTTGGTAGACTGAACCCAGTTCCGCAAATCACGTGAGAACCAGGTCCAACCCATCAGCGACATAGAGGACTGGATACACACGCTTAAACAGGATATTAATAATGCCACCCGAATCGTACCTCCCGAGGCACACCTCAAAGAGATCGATAGCCGGCTCCTCCACATGTGGGAGGCAAAGCAATCGCTCCAAAGAGGTGGAAGACACAGAAACACAACAGAAACCTCAGGTAACGCATAGCACTCCTCAACACAGAGATAGAGATGTATGCAACACAGCTAAGCCGGCAACACTGGGATGAAACCTGCGATGCGATGGACAGGCAGCTAAGTCTTAGTAAATCTTGGCATTTTCTACGGTTCCTGCTCGACCCAGAAGACAGCGAAACCGCCAAACGACAAACCATCAACAAACTAATACATGCTTACAAGGGCACCGACGAGGAGTTTCTTAGGGAGGTAGAGCTCAAATATATCTCTCAGGCTCCTACTCAGCAGCATCCAGATTATACGGGCCAGATCAACACTACTCTATACGAAGAATTCACCGAAGCGGATATCCGTGCCGCCCTACAAAAACTTAACACCAAATCTGCACCAGGTCCGGATAACATCACGAATAAGATGACACGCAATTTGGACGATGAGTCGATCACGCATATCACAGACTATATTAATAACTGCTGGAACACCGGAATCTTGCCCCCGCATTGGAAAACGGCCAAGGTGATTCTGATTCCGAAACCAGGCAAACCACTGAATACTGACAATCTCCTTAACATCTTGCATAGGCAAATTGATGGAACACGCTTTCCTGGCTAGACTGACAAATTACCTCGAAGACAATGATTTTTTTCCCACACACCATGATCGGCTTCCGCAGGCATCTTTCAACGCAGGGTGCCATGTTGCAGCTTATGCATCACATCATAGACAGTACGGGACGCTCCACTAAGGGCATACTTGGTCTTGATCTGAAGTAGGCTTTTGACTCTGTCACGCATAGCACCATTCTAAATCAGGTCAATACCCTAAGCTTGGGGCTTCGCACGTGCAACTATATTAGGGCATTTCTTACGGGCAGAACGGCCACGATCACTGTGGGAGCACTCAGGTCGTCCGAAATAACCATAGGAAGTGCGGGCACCCCGCAGGGTTCCGTGATATCTCCCATGTTGTTTAACCTCACCCTCATTGGTCTTCCTTAAAAACTTCAAACCATCCAAGGACTTCATCACACTATTTACGCCGACGACATCACCCTGTGGGTGTACGACGGCAGTGACGGTTCCATTGAACAGAGATTACAGGAGGGGATTGACACAGTCGAACAGTATTTACAAGGAAATGGACTATCCTGCTCGGCGGAGAAATCTGAGCTACTGCTATATCGCCCTACACTTAGAGGTCGGCCACCCAAACAACATCCCCAAGCGCAGGCACACGCTGATATAAAACTCACTACAAGCGATGGTCACGCCATACCAACCGTGAACAAAATCAGAGTGCTAGGTTTGATCATAGAAAGTAAGGGTACAAACGGAGAGACAGTTCGCAACATTGAAGCCAGAGTGTCTAACACGATGTGCCTCATTAGGCGCATTACCAATAAACACAAAGGCATGAAAGAGGCCAGCATCATCCGTTTGATCCAAGCGTTTTTTCTAACTCACATCACCTATACGGCGGCGTACCACCGATGGTTCACCGCGGAAAAGTCAAAACTCAACAGTCTAATTAGGAAAATTTACAAACAAGCGCTAGGTTTGCCTCAAAACACCAGCACCTAACTACTCTTTCAACTTGGTTTACACAATACCCTTGAGGAACCTATTGAGGCGCAACAAATCTCCCAATTCGAGCGTTTAGCCAAGACTAAGCCAGGCTGCCAGATTCTATGTAATCTCGGTATTACTTACCACTCTCAACACGGAGAGAAACACGACATACCACGCACTATCCGTGCTAAGCTAACAGTACCACCCATACCAAGAAACATGCACCCTGAACACAACAAGGGCAGACGTGTCAGTAGAGCCAGGACCATGTCAAACATGTTTGGGCGCAATGCATGAGGCAGTCTTTGTCGACGCAGCACGCTACCAGGAACGTCACTACTTCGTGGCTGCTGTCGTAGACCGCACACAACAATGCCAAAGCAGCGCGTCAATCATCACACGGAACGTAGAAACGGCAGAGGAAGTGGCTATCGCGATGGCCATAGCCCACACTAACGCCTCATGCGTAATCAGCGACTCGCAGACAGCCGTTCGAAACTACGCCAGCGGCAGAATCTCCACCGAGGCATTTTGGATTCTTAATACAGGCAAAATTCACGAGGCGGACAAATACGTACACATATTGTGGTTCCCTGCCCACACACTACTAGGTAACGCGGAGGCCATACCGAATGAAGTGGCGCACAACGTGGCTCGAGGTCTTACGTTCCGAGTCACGTCAGACGAAGCGGCCACCCAAACGGGTCTTTCTGCGCCGGTGTGGGAATGGGATGATCGGCTCACTAAATTTAATGACATAATTCAACACTATCGACTGCAAAGGTGGGAGTACCCTCCGCCTCACTCCAAGCTAAATCGGGCCCAGTCCGTTCAGTGGCGACAGCTATACAAACACGCACATACACGAACCCTGTCATCATGCACCACATATATCCTGACGTCTATAGTTTTAATCTATGCCAGAACTGTACCACCAGAGCCACTCTCGACCATATCCTATGGGAATGTCCAGCATTAGTCAGAAATTCTGGGGTCGCGGCCTCCAATGAAGACCTTCGGGCGCGTTGGCGGACTGCGCTGCTCAGTTCGGGCCTGGACAAACAACTTTGGGCGATCCAGCAGGCCAAGGAAGCTGCCGGGAGACATGGTCTCTCCGTTGGCCCCTAGGTGGGCGCCCATCCCAGCGATCTGCCAGAAATAATAAAGTCTATCTCTCTCTCTCTCACATACAGTGGGAATTGATGATATGCGAAACACGAATGAGAATTGTTGATATGTCACTTTAAAATAAGCACAACGTTACGACGTGGAGGCAAATGATGCCACACATGACTTCCGTGTCATTATCATGTTTGGATGTGTCGTTTACCTTCTTCATCTATTCACGTCACATGATACCAAATTTAATATATGTGGAGCTAGCAAAACGGCCACGAGCACGCTATGTGAGTGAAATGTTGTCATGTTTTTACGTAACACGCGTGTCAGGATTATTATGCATTGCACCAGTCATATATTTCGTCATCCATTGACGTTACGTAACACCAAATTTGGTATATGTGAGCTATAGCCAAACGGCCGCGAGTGCATCATGAAGAGCTCAATATACTCCAATGTAGCGTTGACGCGCGTGCACGCTAGGCACAGTGACGCTACGTTAGCAAAACGCTAGCACTCTATAAGCTGCATGACAGTAGGCGCGACAAGATTCCGTAGGCATGGCCCGACGACAACCGCCGTGAAATGCGACATGCTGCATTTCGCGCCGATGCGTTACCCAGACAACACTGCGACATCCTCTTTTAGTGACGGAGGGACGCCACACGTGCTGAAATGGGCATGCATCACAGCAGCGTGGCTCGCGGCTGCGAGTATATTGCAGGGCCGGCGCCTGGCGTGTCAACGCCGGCGTGAGGCGGCTAAATGAACGCCGACGAAAACGCATACCGCGTCACGTCGAAATGTATTGGAGCCTTGACTGTGGCTTGTAGTCATGTTCTCACATGACACGCCTCTCATGATTATCATGTTTGCACCAGCAACATACCTTCGCCATCCATTGGCGTTACGTAATACCAAATTCGGCATATGTGAAGCTAGCAAAACAGCCGCGATCACATCATGAGCGTGGCATGTAGTCGCGTTGTCACATGACACGCATGTCATGATAATCATGTTTGAATGTGTCATTTACTTATGTCGTACGTTCGCGTCTCATAATACCGAATTTGGTACATGTGAAGCTAGCAAAACGGCCGCGAGCGCATAATGAGCGTAGCATGTAGTCATGTTGTTCCATGACACCCATCTTATGTTTATCATGTTTGCCCCAGTATCATACCTTCGTCTTCCATTCACGTCCCGAAATACCAAATTAGGTATAACTGAAGCTAGCGGAACGGCCGCCAGCGCATCATGAGCGTGGCATGTAGTCATGTTGTTAAATGACACGGATCTCATGATTATCATGTTTGCACCAGTGACATACCTTTGTCATCCATTCACGTACTGTAATACCAAATTCGGTATATGTGACGCTAGCGAAATGGCCGGGAGCGCATCATGAGTGTGGCATGTAGTCATGTTGTGACATGACACGCATGTCATGATTTTCATGTTAGGGTGTGTTTCTTGTGCTCGCCATACCAGCATGCCATACTAGTTTTGCAACATGCCATGTGAACGAAACCACCGCAAGAGCTGCCGGACCATGAAATGTAAATCATGTTTTTTAAGACATACGTGTCATAACTTTCATGTTATGACTCATCAAATATGTTCTTCATACAGTCGTGGTATGCCATACCAAGTTTGGTATTGATACCATTATCTAAATGACCAGGAGAGCAAAAAGTCGTAGGTGGCTAGATAGATAGATAGATAGATAGATAGATAGATAGATAGATAGATAGATAGATAGATAGATAGATAGATAGATAGATAGATAGATAGATAGATAGATAGATAGATAGATAGATAGATAGATAGATAGATAGATAGATAGATAGATAGATAGATAGATAGATAGATAGATAGATAGATAGATAGATAGATAGATAGATAGATAGATAGACTCAAAGTCGCCGTAGTTCGCTGAGAAATGCTTCGCATTTAAAAGGGGGTAACGATTTTGAGTAGTTCGTACTTGGATAGGAGGGCTTAAAGCCGTTTTTTGGACTACAACTGTATGAAGTATTTTTCGTTTAGAACAAGTGGTTAACGACTATGAGTACTTGGTACTCTACTATGAGAGAGCATTATGCCTTTCCGTGGGCCACAAACTTGATGGGGCCGTGTCAATCGTAATGAACATCTTGAAAAGAGGGGGGGAGGGGAGATAGAAAAAAGTGGGTAACAATTTAGAGTACAGCGTACTCTACTATGGGAGAGCTTAAAGCCGTCCCGTAGGCCTGAATGCCCCAAACTGCGAGATATACTGCTATGCCGCACATTTTGGCGGCGGTGTTGTGCACATATTTGAACGCTGACGACTGTAACCAAGTGCAACCCATAAATATATCCCGGTCAGACGCGTGCTCTTGTATCAGTTTTCTGAATAAATAACGTCTTTTCATTGAGAGACTTGTCTTGAAATCAGCCGCTTTTGATACGGCAACTCGATCTTTTATTGAATTTAGTCGTTGTTAGACGTAACAATTCAATGTTGCTTGAAAACGATTTCATGACCTTTGCTGTTGCCTAGGACAAATAAAGTGTGGCGCTGCTAAGCACGTGAATGAAGGTCCCAATGCGGGCGCGGAGAATAGAAGCATTTAGGAAGGAGCACGCGAAAGGCAAGAGAAAAATAAAAGAAAATAAGAAAGAAATAAAGGTAAAGAAATCGAAAAGAAAGAGATAAAGAAAGGAAGGACAAAGGAAACAGCAGTTGTACGATCTGCACGTACACGACAAGCTTCTCTCCATACTTTTTCCGATTGGATTGGATAAACATTTATTTGGTCTTCCAAACACAGCCGAAGCTCTCAAAATTCTGAGAAAGAGCCAAGCTCCGCTTCCTTACAGCTGCGTGGTATGATGCCGGAGCACGAGGGGCTCGAAGGAAATGAAGCGTCTCACGCAGCAGCCCGCTGTCACGTCAACCGGGCCCTTCTCAGCGCCTCGCTTGACCCGCGGCTTGCCAGCGCTGCAGAAGAAGTGGAGACCGTACCACCAACATACAATGCCATCCCACAACACTCTCGTCTAGCTCGCAGGGTGTACCCGCCACCTCACCCCCAGCTGACTAAAGAAGAGGCAACAGTATTTCGGAGACTTCAAGCTAACACCTATACACACGGCACCCTACTGCTGCATAGAATCTACCCAACGGTATACGCCTACGACTGCCCGATATGCGACGTGCCAGACTCACTGGCCCACCTACTACTCGAGTGCCCGTGGCGCCACGAAGATGCCAATACCAAGTCCGCAACGACTGCACGTATCGACCCCCTAGCCGAGACGTGGGAGGCCAAGATTGCCGCAAGTGACCTAGACGACCAACGAGGACTTGTGGCCAGGGCCCGGGAGGCGATTGCAGCCAGAATATTCCTGAAATTAGGGACCCACCCACCAAGGGTGACCCCGTACTCACAAACTCGAAAACACTGTTTTGAAAAATAAATGTTTATTTCATCATCATCATCCAAAACACAGATCACTGTAAGAGGCCTCTCATTTTTTTTCACTCCTTTTCACTGTCACCCGTTGTGTGCATGGACGCGTCACACGCTATTGTAGGGTCGTGGCGACTTACGTCGCACCATGAGCTCCACCGAACTGAATACGTGGCTAATCGGTAATGTGAGCGTACCTAAGACAAGCTTGGAGGCAACGTGATTGTGGCCTATGGCGGAGACGCTAATTACTCTGCGATTGTGTTAATGTGTGGGTTGCGTCACAATTTCGAAGAGATTCACGTGGCAGTAATGAAGTATCGGCGCTTTTTTGTCTGCTTAGATAAGGTAGAGCCAGATAGGGATAGTGCTGTGGCTGTGTAAGTAAAGAGAAGGAAGCGCCAGCTAAAATTAAAAAAAATTGTCAGATCCCACGTACAGTGAGAATTGATGCTATGCGAAGCACTAATGAGAAATGTTGATTTGTCACTTTAAAAACAGTAGAAGGTTAAGAGGTGGACATAAATGATGCCGTACATGACTTCCGTGTCATGATTATCATGTTTGGATGTGCTGTTTACCTTCGCCATGTGTTCTCGTTACGTGATGCCAAATTTAGTATATCTGGAGCTAGCGAAACGGCCGCGAGCACGCTATGAGCGTGGTATGTTGTCATGTTCTTACATGACGCGTGTGTCAGGGTCATCATGTTTGCACCAGTCATATTATTCGTCATTCACTGACGTCACGCAAAATCAATTTTGTATATGCGGAGCCAGCAAAACGGCCGCGAGCGCATCATGAAGGGCTCAATATGCTCCAATATAGCGTTGACGTGTGCGCACGCTGTGCATAGCGATGCTACGTTAGCAAAACGCGAGCACTCCATAGTGTGACACCAGGCGCGACCAGCGCGACCAGCGCCCGTCGGCGCGGTCCGATGGCAACCGGTGCGAAATGCGACATGCTGCGTTTCGCGACGATGCGTTACCCAGATGTAGTTTCCTAAAATTAACTAGAGGGGACTCTGGCGCTGCGATCGTTCAGCGACCATGGGAATGATGGGTAGTACACACATTTGCCAAGTCTTCATACTTGCGGGCGGCGAATCGTACGCTAGCGGCTTCGTTTATTGCTGGTTATGGTTTTGTTTTAAAGGAAAGACCGAAGCCTTTTGAACTTTGTGACCCGATTCGAAATGATGAGCCTAAAAGAATAAGGTTGTGAAGCGCGAACGCTGGACATTCACTATTTTAGAGGCGAAGCTTTTTATAGCGGCACCCGTTCGTTCTCCGTAGTATGTAACAAGTATAACATTTTGACCTCCAAGGTGGTGCCGGTGAGAGACTTCTTGTGTGCGTTGTTGAACAATAAAAAATAGTGCTCGATGTATATGTCAATGGCTGCTAATGGGAAATGAGAGACAGGAGCATTCGGCTTTTAGTTAACGCGCAGGCTGTGATCACCATTAGCAGCCATTGGCATGTACATTGAGCACTATCTGACAAGAGAGTGTTCCTACGTTATACTCGCTGGGTGTAACCTCCTTAGCTTTAGAAAGGTCACGGTGTGAAAGGTTTAGCGAGCGTAGCGAGCGTTGAGCCGCAGTGCCATTCATGAATACAATGAACTTGTATAGACCATGAATGAACTCGAGGTGGTTAAAAATGGGAAGTAGATACGAAGCGCAAGCCGTAAGAAAGTAAAAGCCAAATTCTCCGCCTCTCATTTCCCATTAGCAGCCATTGGCATGTACATTGAGCCCTGACTGAAAAAGCTTGCTATACGTAATACTCGCTGGGCGTAACCTCCTTGGTTTTCGAAAGGTTTAGCGAGCGTTCGGCCGCAGTGCCATGAATACAGTGAACTAGTATATACCATGAACTCGAGGTGGTTAAAGGTGGGAAGTGGACCCGAAGCGCAAGCCGTAAGAAAGTGTGCGTGTGCCGCCTCTCGTTTAGTCCTTGGAATGTCCGCTGGATGGCGGTGCTTCTATATGGGGAATAGGGAGCCTACATGAACGGCCGTTTTTAGGGTGGAGACATCTTAATAAGTGCCTTCAAGAAACTCAGCCAAAACCAGCGGGCAACGGGGCACGCTGTTGCCAGCTTCCACCAAATTCAGCATAATTTTCTGTGCGCCGCCATTTTGGAGCCAGCCGCCGCTTCCTCCAGCTACGCGAAGTACGGCGCAACAAAAAGGAGCCGACCGTGTGACGTAACAACACACAACACCTGGACTTTTGACAGCGGCGGTTCTCAGGGTCGTGTAAGCGACCCAGTTCTCAAAGTGAGCGCACGAAGAAATTCGCAGCCCACACACAAACACTTGCGACATAATACTGAGGTTACGCTGACACGAACGCAAGCGTGGCAACAGCTCAGACTAGCCAGCGCGTCTCCGTACGAACGCGCGGACGCGTCCCGTTTGTGGGCTTCCTGCTCGCAATGCGTGGACGCAGCAACGACAACTTCGGTTATCTACTCATTCGCGAACACCGCGAAACACATATACGTGTGCCGCAGGAAAAAACAGTGAATGAAATACGCAGTACTCACAGAGCAAATACGAGAAGCACTGGTGGGCTCCCAGCCGTCTCGCTTCACTTGAGCCAGCCATAGTTGTCGTCAGCCAGGGCTCGCTGGGAAGCGGAACATTCGCACCCCCTTTCTGTTGTGGTTAGTGCAGAGCGGTACGCAGCATCCAGGCATTCTAAGGCTTCACCGGCAGCGTTCAACACGCTACCGCAACGTTCGACGCCGTATTATTGAGAACTAAACACAACCGGGCGTAGACGCAGTGCGGGCACCAAGATGGGGCGACAGCGCGACGTTGCTGCCTGGCAACATTGTGTTTTGGCGGGCGGCGGTGCGTTGGCGGCATGTAGTCGGTCAAAGGCTGACATCACCCTAAACACGGCCGTTCATGTAGGCTCCCTAATGGGGAATATATGATGAAAAGATGCGAGATGGTGGTACTTGGAGTGTTGAATAGATGGACGAACGGACACATAGAGATGCGTGGATGGACGCATGAACGGACGCAGGGGCGGTTGCAAGGACGAACGCAGGAACGGACGCACGAACAGACGCACGCACGGACGGGCTGATGGACGCATGGACGGTCACACTGACGGACGCATGGACGGACGGAAGCAAGAACGAATGGACGGACGAATTCTTCGCCCCACTCTCCATCATTCACTCCGTGGATATGCTGCCATTTTTTTGTTTCTTTCGTTAAGCACCCCATGCGGTCTCTACTAGCTGAAACACCACCACGGAACGAAAACTCATATTCCAGCGTCGGCGTCCAGGTTTTCAGTGTGGCTAGGTCGGTATCGATATGTTTTTGCAACCCTGATGCGTATTCCCAGTTAGAAATTACCTATGCCTGGAATATGAGAAATGCGGTCTTTCAAATGGCAATGTTAGGTGACATTTTGCTGGGTCGCAGTGATATGACTTAACCGGGCTGCTGCCAAATATGACCGAATCAACACAAGTTTGATGCTTTAAAACATTACATGTATGCTTGCCGGAACCACGGAACGCCTCCGAATTATCCGATTTTGCGAATCAGCCGGTGCCGAATTAACTAGCTTTTTTTGTACAGCGAAGAGGCAGATATTGCAGTATTGCATCATTTCTCACCGTTGTTCTCTCGTAAGCTATTTGTACCTCGCTAACCTTCTGTCTCGCGTCCTCGAAAGGAATCGTCATATAATAGTAAATAAATCTCAACTTACGGTCTGTCTTCCGAGCCCCTGGTGCAAGGTTCCAAGCACCTCGAGCAGTGTCGTTTCCTGTTCCTGGTCATCTGACAGAGCAGGGATCACCGGCGTCGTGTTGGCGGCCGGCAAAGTCGGCCTCAACTGCCCTTCCGACTGGCAGACTCGATGCGCCATCGCGCGTCGCCGCCGGTGTCGTTTGCACAGCGTGTCCTTGTCCCGCAACGTCCGCGGATGGCTGGAGTTGATGCTGTACGTGAGGTGCTCCACGGACACGTCTTCAGCGGGGCGCGGAGCTCGAGCAGAGTTTGGCACGTCGTCAGTGGCATACGCGTTGCCGGCGGTCGTCGTGCGGCGGAAATCTTTGTCGCGGTGTGCTCTGGTGTTCGTGGTTCCCTCGGAAACCCATCGCCTCATCGTGGTAAGCCGCGAGATCCTCCGACGAGCTGTCGACTTGTGCAGCACGCGGCTAACGGGATAACGTGCCGCATTGCGCGTGGATTCGTGGTGATGATGATAATAATGATCTTGTGGGCACTGCAGCCATGCGTGTACGCCTATTGTTGTGTCGTGCTGTTTCGTTCAGTTTCGGTTTCTGTTTCAAATGTTATGTGGCGCCTTTTGTGACAGTGTTTTGTATCAAATGCATATATCTGTAAATAAAAGAGTTGGTTACTGGACCCGGTGCGAGACAGACAGTCGTGCTTCTCTCGGGCTGCGCGCCGAAGTTAGAGTGAATTTGGGGAGTGTCCAAAGTGCCGGCTCCCGCGTTGACCTTTTGCGGTGAACATCCGCGCCGCGCCGCTGCTGCGCCCGACCCGTGGATGGATGGAACTCTTGCTAGATGGACGGTAATTGGACGCGTTTTTCGAGCGCTCCGGATCGACTGCGCAGATAAATGTTTTTGCATGTTTTGAGCTTGTCTTTATAATTATTAGGCAGCGGTTGAAATCTTCGTAGCACTTATTTTATGGTACGGCTTTTTCGGGGGCCAGTCACCAGGTATTTATTAGTTAGTACGGATGTGTGTGTTTGAATTTTTTTGTTTTTTCTTTCTTTTGCCACCCCATGGGGGAGGTGCGTGTACATTTAACACGCAATTTTTTGTAGTACAGCTTAGATTTTCTTTTTTTTTCGTAGTGCACGGCTCGAGTTTAGTAATTATCGAGCATAGGGACAATTGGTGTCAGAAAGACATGGCTAAAAAGACTCTAAAGTGTTCAGGATGTGGAGTGGGTTTGAAAGTGGACCCAAGCGTAGAAGCGGATGGAGAAGAGGCTGACGCGAAGTGTAGGCAATGTGAGGTCGAGGAAAAAATTGAGAAAATGATGGTTGCCCAAAGTGAACTGCTGGTGAGAATCGATGAGCTCGAGACTGCGTTGGCGACAGAGCAAGAGAAGACGAGGGCAACGGGAGAAGGACTGAAGTCCACCGAGGAAGCACTAGCGAAGCTGAACAAAGAAGCGGCCTACGGAGAGAACAGTAGAGAACCGGCAACCAGAACGGTGAAGAAGGAAGAGCAAGCAAGTTTGGAAAAAACAGGTTTAGCTGGTTCAACTGTCGCAAGGCCCAGCTTCAGTGAGGTAGTGGTGGGTCTGGGAGGGGACAAAGCAGCCGGCGTCACAGGTGCAAGTAGCCCCCAGGTGCAGGACGCTCCAGCTGAAAAGTCACAGCATGTGATAATCGCCGGGGACTCGAATTTAAATCGATGCACAGAAGCCATCAAAGAGAGGGTAAGAGGTGACAAGAGGGTTGCAGTAGGGGCATTCCCAGGACGCAAGCTGGAAGCAGTCATGAGGCAAGCGAGCGCAAAACTCAAAACTACAGCTGATAGACGAAACCTCGTGATGATTTCAGGTGGTTTAATGATGTCTTAAATCAAGATACAGCAGGACTAGCGGCCACACTGGCGAAAGGCGTCGATGATATGCGCGCCACTTCTCCTAAGGTACAGGTAGTGATATGCACGATACCGGAGGTACCGGTGCGTGATAGCAACCTGCAAAGAACGGTTGTCAACGCAAACCAAGAGATATGTCGGATGAGTCGAGAGAAAGGGTTTGAGGTGGTGGAAATAAACAGAGAGGTGCATAGGTGGGGTGGTTTTCAACGAGACAGAATTCACTTCGATGGGCGGCTAGGTCTTGAGGTGGGTTGGCGACTTGCAGGACGCGCAGTAGCTTTTTTGGGGGGGCAAACGAGCCCTTCGGGGTGCAGGATAGCTAGTAACGAGGAAAACAACCAGGAAGACTCTTCGACAGGTGTTATGGACATATACGATTCCAAAGTGGCACCAATGTCTAAGATAGGTAGAGTCCGGGGCATAAATAGACGTAGCCACGAGCGCCGAGCCATTCAGACATAGGGTATATTAACATGCAGAATGGTAGGAACAGGCTAAAGTGGGAAGAGATAGAAGAACAGCTAAGGGAAGAGAGGCCGATCGTATACGGGTTTGTAGAAACACATCTCACGGACATGAAACAACCTCTGAACAATCTGGACTACGCGTGGGAATATTGTAATAGAACAGAAGGCAGCAGAAAGGGGGGTGGTATTGGGGCATTCATTCATAAAAGTACAGACTGGCAAAGGGTCAAGCAGGAGTGCAAGGAACATTTATGTCTAAAAGGGAAAGTGGCAGGTCAAATGACACTCCTTGGTTTCGTGTACTTGTGGACGGGAGCAAAGGCCAGAGAGGAAAACCAGGCAATGGTAGAGTGTATATCGAAGGACATTCAGGAGTTAGGAAGAGAGTGCGAGATAATTTTACTAGGAGACATGAATGCGCACATAGAAGATATAGATGGGTATACTGACCCGACAGGCAAAATGATCATGGATATGTGTGAAAGGCTTGATTTGATCATTTGCAACAGTACCGAGAAGTGTGAAGGGCAAATAACATGGGAGGTAGGAAGGCTGCAGTCGACGATAGATTATGCACTGATGTCACATAGGGTGTATGATAAGCTCAGGGTAATGCACATAGATGAAGGTGGCTCCAGAAGTCTGTGTAGTGATCACAAACGTATCAAGCTAAGTTTTGGAAGAGCAGTGAAAGTGGGAAGGAGACAAGATGAGCAACTACAGGAAAATTTTTATTCAAAAAGGCAAGTTGAAATAGCCACTAAACAAATTGAGAAAGTAATCACGGAGGATAATAAGACAGTGTGGACATACACGAATCTAATTAGACTCTTTGAGCTAGAGCTTGCTAAGACGCGTAACAAGTCACCCCGGAAAAGAAGACACAAACCCAAAAGTTGGTGGGATGAGGAAGTTAAGAGAGCCATAGCAAAACGTCGGGAAGCCTCTAGGGAACACAGACATGCTAAGCAGTGGGGTGAATCGACAGAAGATGTTGAAAGAAAATGGGAAACCTTTCTAAGCTGTAAAAGGGCTGCATACCTTCCGATCAATGAAAAGATTAGAAGAAAGGGAGCTCAGTGGCTGGCAGAAGTACATAAAAAAGATAGAAAGGCAGCTGCGAAATTATGGAACCATCTAAACTCCCTAAGGAATGAGACGAGCCTAGAGCAGAGTTTTATAACTACAACCAAGGTGCCAGGCTAGAAGGGGACGAAGCTATTGAATTGCCACCTAGAGTTGTGAGCCGGCAAGCCCTAGCGAGCCGAAAAGGGAAACGAGAACAAAAAGAATGTGTGTTAGCGCTTTGTTTAAAGATACACGCTCGCGTCTCTCTGCCCCGCTGTTCCTGTCTGGTCTTCACGGCTCTTGGTGCGTGACAAACTGGTGGACGTGCTGGGTAATCTATGCACCGTACCCTCCACATAGCAAGAACTCAAGCGCCTACCGGTGGTTACTCCTGTGCACCGCGCCAGCAGAAGAATCCGAGGGCAATTCCCTTAGTTTGGACTGCTCGTAAACAACATGGCAGCTCCGACCAGCCCTACTGACACCAACCCAAACGGTACGAACGGCACAACGCCACTTCATTGCACCTTACTCACACCGCGAACGCCAAATCCCTTTCATGGCAGTGCACTTGAGGATGTCGAAGATTGGCTCGTTCATTACGAGTTCGTTGCCGTGCACAACCAGTGGGACGACGCAGACAAACTGCTGCACGTCTATTTCAGTCTTTTGGATGGCGCACGTGTATGGTATGAGAACCGGGCAGGTATTCTTACATCGTGGGAAGACTTCAAACGCCGACTTCTTGGGACATATGCCAGCCCTGACCGGCGGAAGAGAGCTGAGCGCGATCTGCAGTCCCGCATACAACTGCCGAATGAAGGGGTTGCGATGTATGTCTAGGACATGACGCGTCTTTTCCACCGACCTGACCCCGGCATGCCAGAAGAAAAGAAGGTACGGTACCTCATGCGCGGGGTGAAAGAACAGCTTTTCGGTGGGAGTGTGCGCAGTCCTCCCAAGACTGTGTCCGAATTTCTCAGAGAAGCCGTCACCATCGAAAGCACTCTTAGGCACCGGGCCCCGTCATACGAACGGCACGTCAACGCATCAACTACGGACTCACGGAGGATAATAAGACAGTGTGGACATACACGAATCTAATTAGACTCTTTGAGCTAGAGCTTGCTAAGACGCGTAACAAGTCACCCCGGAAAAGAAGACACAAACCAAAAGTTGGTGGGATGAGGAAGTTAAGAGAGCCATAGCAAAACGTCGGGAAGCCTCTAGGGAACACAGACATGCTAAGCAGTGGGGTGATCGACAGAAGATGTTGAAAGAAAATGGGAAACCTTTCTAAGCTGTAAAAGGGCTGCATACCTTCCGATCAATGAAAAGATTAGAAGAAAGGGAGCTCAGTGGCTGGCAGAAGTACATAAAAAAGATAGAAAGGCAGCTGCGAAATTATGGAACCATCTAAACTCCCTAAGGAATGAGACGAGCCTAGAGCAGAGTTTTATAACTACAACCCAAGGTGCCAGGCTAGAAGGGGACGAAGCTATTGAATATTGCCACCTAGAGTTGTGAGCCGGCAAGCCCTAGCGAGCCGAAAAGGGAAACGAGAACAAAAAAGAAGTGTGTGTTAGCGCTTTGTTTAAAGATACACGCTCGCGTCTCTCTGCCCCGCTGTTCCTGTCTGGTCTTCACGGCTCTTGGTGCGTGACAAACTGGTGGACGTGCTGGGTAATCTATGCACCGTACCCCTCCACATAGCAAGAACTCAAGCGCCCTACCGGTGGTTACTCCTGTGCACCGCGCCAGCAGAAGAATCCGAGGGCAATTCCCTTAGTTTGGACTGCTCGTAAACAACATGGCAGCTCCGACCAGCCCTACTGACACCAACCCAAACGGTACGAACGGCACAACGCCACTTCATTGCACCTTACTCACACCGCGAACGCCAAATCCCTTTCATGGCAGTGCACTTGAGGATGTCGAAGATTGGCTCGTTCATTACGAGTTCGTTGCCGTGCACAACCAGTGGGACGACGCAGACAAACTGCTGCACGTCTATTTCAGTCTTTTGGATGGCGCACGTGTATGGTATGAGAACCGGGCAGGTATTCTTACATCGTGGGAAGACTTCAAACGCCGACTTCTTGGGACATATGCCAGCCCTGACCGGCGGAAGAGAGCTGAGCGCGATCTGCAGTCCCGCATACAACTGCCGAATGAAGGGGTTGCGATGTATGTCTAGGACATGACGCGTCTTTTCCACCGACCTGACCCCGGCATGCCAGAAGAAAAGAAGGTACGGTACCTCATGCGCGGGGTGAAAGAACAGCTTTTCGGTGGGAGTGTGCGCAGTCCTCCCAAGACTGTGTCCGAATTTCTCAGAGAAGCCGTCACCATCGAAAGCACTCTTAGGCACCGGGCCCCGTCATACGAACGGCACGTCAACGCATCAACTACGGACTACTTGGGAGCTTTCGGTGGTCAAATGGATTTCTTTTGAGAGATCATACGTTCAGTCGTCCGCGAAGAACTCCAGAAGCTGTCTGTGCCCTCGCAGCCCACTATCTCTTCGTTGTCCAGTGTTGTCCGAGATGAAGTCCAGCATGCCTTAAGAGAACCTCCTTTCATGCGGGATTATCAACCACCCAGTGACTTCTCCCGCATGTCGTATGCTCAAGCTTTGCGGCAACCTGTTACTCCCGCAATCCCGCATCCCACCGTGGCCCCAGCCATGCTGCAGACTGTGCAAGCGGCGCCATATTACAGCGCACCTCGCCTGATTTCGCGGAAATCAGACGTCTGGCGTGCGCCAGATAGACGTCCTCTCTGCTTCCACTGTGGCGAAGCTGGCCATCTTTACCGACACTGTTCTTACCGGCAACTTGGACTACGCGGATTTTCGACGAACTCACCGCCACCCAGGTTAGGTCACCGGCCCCCTGAAATTGAAGAGTATGTGGCTCAGCAGCGCGGAACTTCGTCGTCCTTGCACCAGTCACGCTCCCCGTCACCGCGGCGTTTTTCTCCTAATCGCCGTACCTCTTCGAGCGTGGCGCAGGGTGGGTCACCCAGTCCACGCCGGGAAAACTAACCACAGCGACCTTCGGGGGCGAGGCCGCTCATACTGGACAAGCTCAAGGCCTCCTACCGACGCTTCCGCAAACTGACGATAACCCGACGACGACGACACCAAATGGTTCCGCAAAGATTTTGTTAGACATTCCAGTGCTGCTCGACGGTCGCAAAGTCAGTGCTTTAGTTGACACGGGTGCGGATTTTTCCATAATAAGTGAAAAACAGGCTACTCTCTTGAAGAAAGTCACGATGCCTTGGAACCTCAGGCCAATTCGTACTGCTGGCGGGCACATCGTCACGCCACTGGGCGTTTGCACAACACGAATACAGATTCGTGATTCTACCTTTGTTGTCAGCTTGAGCGTTCTCCGTCAGTGTTCTCGAGACCTGATCATTGGCATGGACTTCCTGAGGGAGCATGGTGCTATCATCGACATTCGACAACGCCTCGTCACATTTTCATTAAAAAGCGCTAACACACACTTCTTCTTTGTTCTCTTTTCCCTTTTGGAATATATAAGAACAAGGGGGACAATATATAAGAACAAGGGGGACAGAAAAATTTCAACAAAGAAGTACTTTATGCACCACAATAGACAAGGACGAATCAAGTGGTGCAATGGCTCCATTTTCACAAGGAGAGTGGGAAAGAGCTGAGAAAAGGGTTCCTAGTAGTACATCAACAGGCCCAGATGGCATTCCAATTAGGCTGATAAAGACATTAGGTCCGAAGTCTGAGCAGGCTTTCAGCAGTGAGAGGCAGTGAGCGAAATAATAATCGATGGTGAAGTTCCCGATGGATGGAAACTTAGCAGGATGAGCATGATCTATAAAGGAAAGGGGGACAAAGCTGACATAAACAACTACCGTTCTATAACAGTGACATCAGTGGTCTACAGGCTGGCGATGCAGATTATAAAAAAAGACTGCAGGCATGAATAGAAGATGAGGGGGTGCTGGGGAAACTGCAGAATGGGTTTCGGAAACACAGGAGGTTGGAAGATAATCTGTTCTCACTGACGCAGTGCATCGAAATAGCAGAGAAGGAACACAGGCCCCTGTGGCTAGCATTCTTGGATATCAAGGGAGCGTACGATAGCGCGGTTCAAGAGGAATTGTGGGGAATACGGGACACACTAGGCGTGGAACATGTAGTCACTAATCTTTTAAAGGGTGTCTATAAAGGTAACAAGGTAGTTATAAAGTGGGAAAAACAGGTATCCAAGCCTGCAGAGGTAAAACGGGGGCTTACGCAGGGGTGCCTCCTGTCACCCTTATTATTCATGATTTACCTACAAGAATTAGAGACAAAATTAGAAGGAAGTGGGCTGGGCTTCAACCTCTCTTTAGTCAAACAAGGAAAACTTATTGATCAGGCACTGCCAGCATTAATGCACGCAGATGATATGGTGCTAATGGCCAACAACAAGGAAGATTTGCAGAGATTGATGGACATCTGCGGTAATGAGGGAGATAGGTTAGATTTTAGATTCAGTAAGGAAAAATCAGCAGTCATGATTTTTAATGACAACGAAGGTAGTGAGCTTAGGATACAGGAGGTCACGCTTGAGATAAGAGATAAATATAAATATCTGGGCGTATGGATAACAATTGGACCGAGTACCTGAGGGAACACGAAATATACATGACGACTAAAGGTAACAGGAATGCAGCAGTGATAAAAAGTAGGGCACTGTGGAATTACAATAGGTATGATGTTGTGAGAGGAATATGGAAAGGGGTCATGGTTCCTGGGCTGACGTTCGGCAATGCGGTCTTGTGCATGAGATCAGAAGTTCAAGCAAGATTAGAAATTAAGCAACGTGGAATAGGTAGGCTTGCTTTAGGAGCTCGCTGGAATACACCAAATCAGGGGGTACAAGGTGATATGGGATGGACATCATTTGAGGGCAGGGAAGCTAGCAGCAAGATAAATTTTGAGAAGCGATTGAGAGAAATGAAGGAGGAGCGTTGGGCTGCGAAGGTTTTCAGCTACTTTTACATGAAGAATGTCGATACAAAATGGAGGAAGCGAACCAGGAAGTTGACTGGTAAATACTTAGAAAACAGCAGGTGGCCAAACGAAAAAGAACTATCGGTTAAGAAGAAAGTGAAGGAAACGGAGACTGACATGTGGGAAATGGACATGATTAAGAAGTCCGCACTAGATATCTATCGAACTTTTAAGCAGGAAATTGCCAAGGAAAGGATCTATGATAATACTCGGATTAGTTCTGTACTGTTTGAGGCAACGACGGGAGTACTGCGAACCAAGACATATCGGGCCAAATACGAAGGGGTAGACAGAGTATGCAGGGCGTGTAGAGAGGAAGAAGAAACTGCCGAACACTTGATAATGCTCTGCAAAGGGCTTCACCCTATAATTCAGGATGATGGCGCAGAGTTTTTCAAAGCACTGGGGTTTAGGGACCGGGAGGGCAAAATAAACTTTAAGCGGGTAGACTTCACTAGAAGGAGGTTATCTGATTGGTGGCTAAAGTCAAGGCACGAGTGAAAATTAAACTCTTCACTGCAAAGTACGAATCCTCAAACTCACTTTTTAAGGAAAAAAAATAAATATAGTTTTGGGTTCATTAAGTATTACGGCTTGGTGGCGCTAGCCACCGCCCGATCTAAAGGGTACAGCCCTATCCATCCATCGTGGGCTTTCCGCGCTCGGAAGCACGCGCAAAGCGAGGGGCGTCCGCTACACGCAGTAAGTTTCGCGCTGTATTTGCATGCAGGGCACTTGAAGTATGCTCAACTTCAATAATGAGGTGTGTAATAGAGCTCGCCTATTGTTAAGAGTTGTGCTAGTGCCTGGGGCAGCAGGGAAACGCAAGCAAACGATCTTTAAAACGGCATCAACGTGGTTATGTTCTGGTGTTAAGAGTTCGAGTACGCTAATTTGATAGCTGTGCGTGCGCGAAAACGCATAACATAAAAGGGAAAAACGAAAATAGCCTAAATTTCCCGGGAAGAGAGTAATAACACCATGCATGCAAGAAATACGGGTAATGAATACAGTAAATTACTTTTTCATTCAGCTGAAATACTAACGAGCAGTGACCGCTTGGCTCACCATTATGCGCTTTTTAGTCACGGTCGCCGGTGATTCGCAGCCCCGCACACATGTTCTATTAGAAAACTTGCTGGCCTTTACTACTACTTTTTAAGAACAGAGAACAGCCAGAAGAGAGCATGGCCTACCACAGATTTTTTTTTACTTATTTCGTTTTGGACCTCGTGCACAGCAACAAAGTTTGCCATGAGCCAAGCTTGTTTTAAATTCCGAGATTCGAAAAAAAAGCAAGTGCCAGAATAACACTTATTATTCCATGTTCATACAATAAATACGTAATATACAAAAAACTGTCTTCAATATATCCAGACAACGTAAAATAAAGGTGCAAACACCAGAACTCTCGCTGTGCAAATTAACCTACTGTAACAAAATACGTCGAGCAACTACATATGTAAAGATGTTCCGTCACTTTAGAAAATTGTTTAAACACGTATTTCCCACTTGCTTTAGCCTTAAAAAAATGTTCAATGAAATAACATATATTTTAAACAGGTATAGCAACTATGTTTCGGTGTGATCTGGGCTCACTTATGAGACGGGATGGTCCTTATCTAAAGGAATCACATCATAAAAATTTCGAATGAGGTAAACCATGAAAAGAATATTCTCTTGTTATTATTCATTCGTCTTCATAACTCCAAGTATTTATTTATTCATATCAATGTATAATTGCGAAGCCCGGAACAACGAGTATACGAAACAAATTCCTAAAGTTACACGTTAACATTCGCCAAGTGTAACGCTTTTCTAACAAACGGGAAAAGCCACGTCAGTAATTATTGCCCCACGTACGCTTGGTTTAAGGCGTTCGCTTGAAGCATGTAGTTCATTTATTTGATTTGTCTTGTTTCTCTGCACACCTAATATTTTTGCACAACTTTACGAATGCGCTCAGTTCTTCAAAATATATGGGTAATGTCCAACCAGATAGGTGATGACCAAGTTTACATCATTCGGTGAGGATAGATCCTACCACACACTATATTTTAAGACAATGGCCTTAGATTCTTCATGAAACCCGCAAATTGACCGTCGGCCTCAGTGTCCCTCCTCGGTGACGACAGCACGTACGAGCATAGAGGCAACACCACCTAGACTATAGGTGTTGATAGAGGAAACCCACGCCGAGGGAGGCGCTGCGGAGCGTGGCGCTGTCAGTCAATGTCGGGAGAAAACTGGTTACTCGAGTGTTGGCCCCTCCGCTGTCCCATTCCACCTGCTTGAAAACGCGTTGCTTTGCTCGCACGCTGCACTTGTTTTGCACGCGTTTTTGAGAGTCTCGCGTCGCGCGCGGTTATGATGTATGCGCTCTGTCCGCATTTAATAGGGTGTCGCAATTGAGGATTTTTTTTTTTTTCGTGGCAGCAATTTGGTAAAAGGGCAGCGAAGCAAGTTGTAGCAGATGACGCCGTCCTCGTCAGAGCGAAGTGCGTTTCGCAAGTGAAAGACGACGTTGTTTACGACGCTAGAGGTGAATAAAACTTCCTGTACGTTCATAATTATATACCTGCTTTATTTGGTTTACTCTGTGTACTATGCTTTATGTTTGTTACTGGATGCATGGGTAAGGCCGCTTCTCGTGTTTTAGGTTAAGCGGTTCTTGCGTTGTCACTGCTATTAGTTGGGATACCTTAATTTACTAGCACCCACCCAAGTTATCGTGCGGTATATACACAGCACTTCAAAATTAAATGGTCTATTTGGGGCTTCTGTCTGGCCCACAAAAATAATTGACATCTATCTCGCGTGTCTTTCCTTGCATTATCACCGTTCTCATCGCGGGTACTTTGAGTTCACGAACAGCGTGCGTACCATGATGATGAGCGCCCAGCTTTCAGAGAAACTTTTTTGTGTGTGTCTAATCTGCAGGGGAAGAGCGCATTGCTATAAAAACATTTTATCTTGGTCACGTATCAAAAATGCACCGTGTTGTTCGGTCTACCCCTGCACACTCATTAACAACTAGTTCACTGTATCTGCCAACGGATGTGCAACAACGGCTAATGCATTTGTTTCTTTTTTTTCATAGTTGTCTAAGCTTTTGGCAACCACACACTTGCGTCGGCGCTGCGTAGATTTAAAAATATTTAACAACACATTACCAATACCACATGTGCACACAGCTTCAACTACTACGTCCCCAACAATATCGAATAATAGTAGCGGCATAAAATATTTCTTCGCTATTTTTTAACAGTGCTCTAAAGACGGGCGTTGAAAATTTATACTTTTAAGATGGGGACGTGCATCTCCCAGGTGACGCAGGAATTAACACTCGTAATTTTGAATGCATTGGGCGCGTGCTAATTTTTATGAAAAAAATTGTTTACATACTTTTTTCGGCGCACTGCTTTCATCCATTTCTGTCGTCTGCTTGTTTCGTACCATGTCGGTAGAATTTCACTGGTGGAGTCGACCTCTTCGTGTTTGCACGGTTATTGTGACAGTTGACGACGCAGCGATGTCAACCCCTTTTCTGTTGGGGTGACATCGCGGAACGAGGGACGTTTCACGTGCAGCGCGTGCTTCGCAAATGCGTGGAAGCCAAAGGGAGCGGAATCGTCGGAAGACTCTATTGTTGTGCGCTTTTTCTGGCAGGGGAAAGGCAAGCGCTGCCGTCACCGGGCAAACTTGAGCGGGTCTCCCCGTCAAGGGGGAGAGAGAATAGTCACTGCAGCGTGCCCCCATACCTATTATGTCAACGTTTAGGACTGACTTTGGGCCCACCACCCATGTACTCAAGAAAAGGAAGTGGACTTGGGCCGGGCATGTAGCGCGTAGACAGGATAACCGCTGGTCATTAAGGGTAACGTGTCGAACACCCCTTCGGTATATTGCCAATAGATGCGGGTGTTCACTTTGCGCCCCCCCCCCTTTTTTTGGGAGACTAGGGAGGCAGCCACCCCCCCCCCCCTCCGCAAGCACGCTAGTGCGTGCGAGTGATGTAAAACTTTATCACGTGAAGTTTGTGACGCCATCATGCTGCCTCAGTATGGCATCGTAACATTACAATGTCTCCGTGATCGTCCAACCAATCGCGGATGCAGTGCAAAACAAAGTGAGGTACAGAAGCTTGAATTAGATTACTTAAGACACTACAGCTAGCGCAAAACCACGTTCGATGCTGAAAACTCTTGGGGAAAGGGGGGGGGGGGGGTAAATAAAATTTATCGACTGAAGAAAAGCAACGTGTTTCCCATCGAGCTGTCTAAGGCGACAGTACAATTCAGGACCTTGCGAGTTATTGTTAATGGTGGCGGGAAATGTAAACACGTCCGGTTATTGACAATAGCTCGTCACCAATTAGTCATGTTAGTTGTACAATGGGGCCGATCATAAACAAATTGAACGAGACGCTAGACTTACGCCAATTACTGGGTTATTTTTTTTAGTGCCGCGTTCACACCGATTGACACATACCACTTCATACGAGCTATTCAAGCCTTTCAACTATACCAGAAAATAAGATGGGGCAGCAGGAAGACTTACAAAACCAATCGAACGCACACAATAAAAGAGGTCTCAAACGCATTATCATGAGCTAGCCACTTACTGCGCGCACACACCTGCTGCGTTCTAGTGGTTATTTATGCAATTTATAGCTTATGATCTTCTGTAGCACGTCTACATGCGTCCTTCCACACATAACTAAATTAAGCTCTCTTCGCTGACAATAAAGTGCGTCCAGAAAACGTTCCTGAGATGGCCGAGCATGTGTTAGAGGTAAACAAACCAGATTTCCCTTTCGCACCGCACAAACACGTTCTTAGCGTGGTGAGTCAATGCAGTATTACATTGCAGGGGCATAGTATTCAACATCGCCAAAATTTTTATGTTGGCTAACAGCCGCAAAATATCAGGCGCGTAGCAGACGCCCGCCGCTTTGCCGCGGCTTCCAACGCGGGAAAAGCCCACGATGGATGAATGGATGGATGTATCCGGTTGTGCCCTTTAGATCAGGTGGTGGCTCACGCGACCTAGCCATAAAATTAAGTACTATCACTATGTGTTTAAGGATTGAATTTCACTCACGCCTTGATTGTAGCCACCAATCAGTTAGCCTCCTTCTGTTTATTTCTAACGCCTTAAAGTCTATTTTATCTTTACTGTCCCTAAACTCCAATGCTTTGAAAAATTCCGCACCATTATTTTGAACTATAGGGTGAAGCCTTTCACGGAACATTATCGAATGTTCAGCCGTTTCCTTCTCCTCTCCCCACGAACTACATAACGTGTCTGTGCCTTCGTATTTGGCTCGGTACGTCTTGATCCGCAAACTTCTGTTCTGGCCTCGAACAGCAGAGAACTACCCCGAGAATTATCGTGGATCATTTCTTTTGCAATTTCCTGCTTAAAAGTTCGGTAGGTCTCCAGTGATGAGTTCTTAAGCATTCCAATCTTCCACATGTCCCTCTATGTTTCCTTCACCTTCTTCTTAACCGATGTTTCCTTTTCGCTTGGTATTCTGTGGTTGTAAATACTTGGTCGACAATTTTCTAGTTCGCTTCCTCCATTTAAGTATCAACATTCTTAATGTACAAGTAGCTGAAACCTTTCCTAGCCTAACGCTCCTCTCTCATTTTTCTCAATCGCTCCTCAAACTATCTTGCTGCTAGCTTCCCTGCACTCAAACGATGTCCATCCCATGTCACCCTGTACACCCTGATATGGGGTATTCCCGTGTGCTCCAAAAGCAAGTCTACCTATGCAACGTTGTTTAATTTCCAATCTTGCTAGAACCTCTGATTTCATGCACAAGACCGCATTGCCGAACGTCAAACCCGGAACCATAAAACCTTTCCAAATCCCTCTCACAACGTCATACTTATTGTAGTTCTACAGTGCCCTATTTTTCATTACAGCTGCATTCTTCTTACTCTTAGTCATCACGTATCTTTTGTGCTCCCTTTGGTGCTCAGCCCCATTATTTATCCATACGCCGAATTATTTGTATTATTACACTATTTCTAGCATGACTTCCTGTATCTTATGCTCACTGCCTTTGTTATCAATAAATATTATGATTGTCGATTTTTCCCGGCTGAACGTCAAATTTAACCTATCTCTCTCATTACCACAGATGTATATCCATCTCTGTAATCTTCCTTGTCGGCTATTAATACTGTATCATCTGAATACATCAAAGCTGGTAAGGACTGTTCAATGTGTTTTCCTTGCTAGGCAAAAGAGAGGCTGAAGCTGCGTTGACTCCGCTCTTATTTGGCTTCTAGTCCCTGTAGATACAAAAAAAAATAAATAACAAAGCTGACAAGGGAAATTCCTGTCGAATAAACATTATATAAATGTATCGATATTTATGACTGACAAATAATAAATATTACGTTATCAACCTTAGGCGCATTGCAACGTTACCGACTGCAGCGCTTCATTTTGAATGCGGCAGGCATAGCGTATGGGTTCAAAGTTGAGACGCTAGTGGGGCTTGCATTACCAGTTATTTTTTAAGACTCGTGCCTGCGAGGAAGTGGCATCTACAGGGACACAGGAGAAAATCAAGGGACTTTCTCACAGATCGCCGCCGTGCAAAATACTTCAAAATGAAGTCTATCGTGCTGACCACTCTTTCTGTGTTCTTGGGACTCTTCTTCATATTCGTCGGCTCCATGAAAGTGACGCCGAACATCAACCGCGAGATGCACCGTGAGATCGTACGTAGCAGATTCACAGTTAACTGCATCCGCACGGACTCCGATCAAAAAACGGCAAAATTAAGGCACATCTCATCCTGCACGGTTAATCTCTTCGTTTGTGCACGCATACGATGTGAAAGCTGGCGCCCGTTTTTTCCGACGACTGCATGAAAGTGTAGCGCGTGGAGTCGGAGTAGGAAACTGTGCGTTCACACGGTCTGTTGCTATGAGGCAATTCCGTGCGCCCGGTGCTTCCTGGAGAGCGCGCCTTGTTGCTTGTTTTATTCGCGCCACTTATTTCACCGCGGTAGCACACTGAGTGAACCGCGTTGACGGTTGTAAGAGGCCGCGCCTGCACTTCTGCACGAATGCTGGTGATCGATCTGTGAAAACGGCGTGCGTGCCAATGTACACGCACTGCACACAAACAGCGCATCAATCCAAGCTAGGTAGGCGCACAAGGGATCGACCGCCGGAAGCGTTTCTTAGCTGAGTCGTCCTGCGCTGTCCAGGTGTATTGATGAAATTATTCGAGTTGGACTCGCTTAGCACGCAGTCGCTGCGCAGCCAGTATGCGTTACATAAAAAAAAGAGCAATGTACGTGCTACTATACGTCTACATGCTCATCTTGTGCTCATCATTGTATCCTCTTTTGAATGCGCGTCAACCGGCAGATTGCTAAAGAATAACGATAATCACAACATTTCTTTTTTGTGTGCTCATTGCACTGCCTTTTTATGAGAATGGGTTCTTTACTTCTTAGGCACGATAGGAAACATTTATGTGCCAGAGTGCAGCATGGTTGTACATCGACCTCAGCTTCATATCACTATGACACAATGTGGGGTGTCCAAAGGCACGAAGGTAGAAAACACGTAACAGAGAAGTAAAGAAGTGTTAAGGTCTTGTTTCTTCGTTAGAACATTGATTAGTACTAACAGACAATGGTACCAAGAGAAATATAGGAAGTCATTGTAATGTAAATACGAAGGAAGAAAAGTGGACCCAAAGATTACTTGCCAGCAGCAGAATCCGAACCTGCAACCTTGGAATAACTCGTCCAGTGCTCTACCACTGAGCATGGTGGTGGTCATCCCTCTGTCCTCTTCATAAGACATAACTGTCTCTTCTCATTAATATTGTGTCAAAAGAAAAAGGGCTGGTTCGCCTGGCGCACCTTGCCGTGCTCTGCCTGCATAGGGTGTAGTTTATTATGTAAAGAAAATGAAAACAAGATCTGTTACACTATTACTCCTGGCATGTGCCAGGGCATGAAGCAGGAAAAAAAAAAAGATGAAACAGCTTTATTCTAAGAGACAGAGCGTGCAAGCACGGACATATGAGAGAAGTTGAGACAACACATACGCTGTGTTGCATAGTGCATGGGAATTTGCAGTTAAGTTTTTATATTTTCTTTTTTTTTCCCTTTCTGCCACTGTGCACTACTTCAGTTGATGGTCAATGTTTGGTGCTATGTGCTCAGTTGTGTCCTAACATTGCTTAGTATGAATACTTATCAGGTAGCTCTACCCTCTGTTATTGATGTAAAAGGTGTTAGACAAAAGGTTACAGGAGCTATCGGGAAGCAAGTGTTGCTTGGTCGACGGCATCATGAGAGCAGCCTTCATGTGAGATGTTGCAATTTTCTCATAGAAAACCTGCACCGTGATGCCGTTTTGCTGCATTGAAAATGTAGAGAAAACTCGAGAGAAGCATTTGGCAACGAATGTTCATGTATAAAATAGAAACATAATTTTTTTAATGACAGCACAATATATATTTTAGAAGGCAATTTGAACTGCTGCCCACACCATAATCTAAATGCATTTCTTCCTGCTATCCTGCCTGAAGCAAACACAGCTTTCGATTGTGGCAAGCTTTCGTCTGTTGCACTTCAACACTTTGATATACGCTGCCTGAGGCAAGGAGTAGTTGTTCACTTGGTAAGCGACCATGATTATTGCTTTCCTTGCCTGGAAAAGCTTCTCGAAGATGTCTTTCTGCTGTGTGAGCACCTCGGTTGCTGCACAGATGCTTGTGCAGCTCACAAAAAGTGCCACTTTTTTTTTAATAATTGCTCACGGCACCGCAGCTGCTCTGTTTTCCAGGCCAGGAAACCATATTAATGGCCCAGCACTGCCCAAGATGGGTGATGAAAATCATCCCATCCTTTCCATGATGAACCGTGCAAACTGAGGAAAACCGTGAAAAGTTGCCTATTTTCAGCGAAACAGCCATGCACCCTCTCACGCTTCCCGTTATCTTAGCCCAGTGCTAGTTTCATTCAAGTCCTACAGCAAAGCTGCTATGCTTGAGGTTGGCCGTGTGTCATCAATATAATATTAGCATTACATAACACCAACGTAAAAAGAAAAAGAAAAAGATAGAAAGACAAAAAGGAATAGATGGAGGTAGAAAAAAATAGACACAAAAAAAAGCAAGCAAGCATAGAAATGCAAATCAGAGTATGGCAAATGGTGGGAAAGAAAGAGGGGAGAGGATAAAATTCTAGCCAAGCCAGGACAAGCTACATGCCCTCCGGCTCTGCTGTGAACTAACCTTGCGCCGCTTAGTGAAACTGTGCTAATTTTTACTTGAGTATCTGCTACAAAGTACAACACGCTTGTGCTGAAAAGTCAGTGACACTGTGGCGATTCCCTATGCAACAGCAGTAAATACAGACATTCTTAACTTTACCCTGTAATTCTGTTGAAATTAAATTAAGTACCTTCTTGCCGACACTCAAAAATTCATATCATTCAGAAGTAGTGTGAGAAGTTTTAATAAATGGCACTAGCCGTTTGTTTTTTTATGTCTTCTAGGTTACCGTCTTATTAACATTGACTGTTTCTATTGCAGGTGCTTAACTTACTAATGTAACTTTCATATGATCTTACTGTGGGTTCTATTGCACTCTTGCAGAGGCGCAACTTTGTGCAGTACTCCAAAGTGTTTCCCTTCAGCAAGCTGCTTAACTTCAAGATGAACCCCAAGATTTACCGGCTCTTCATTGGCTGGTCTGAGGTGGTCTGTGGGACTATCCTAGTTCTTGTACCAGGTGAGATAGAAGAGACTGTTCATGAAATAAAAGTTTACTGTAGACTCTCAGTAAATGGAAATCTGTTAAAGGTAACTGCTGCTTAAATGGAACTATTGCGTCGGCAATGCTTCGCTTCAGGCTTGTATTCTGCACCCATGTTCACCTCTCAGTAAACGGAATTTACTTTAAATGGAACACATTTTCCCGGTTTCTTCAGGTTCTGTTTACTGAGAGTCTACTGTAATTTCATGCTTAAGCCTTTCCTTGTCACAGGATTTGAGAGTGCAAAACACTGCCGGGCCCACCTTCCTATCATTTTCATTACACCACTACTTATGGGCGTTGTTGTGACGCTATAATCAGTTGACTGTCATTCTTAACTTCATACAAGACAATGATTACAGAAAAAGATACCAAATTTTGCCTGCTGCCACGGGGTTTCGATATTATGCTTTCATGGCTACGTGCACCTATAAGCTGGGGCTCACTAACTTTTGTTCGTCAGCTTTGGCACTTAGTGAACACTTTGGGATTTTGTGCCCATGCATAAACAGTAACTTTTGGTGAGGCTCGCCCCTCCTTATATGGAGGCAGTGGTAAGCTCTTTGCCCTGCCAACTCATAGTTGCTTAGGTGTATGATGGTGGTCATGGGTATGCGAGCATATTTCGGGAAATTCTGCTATGTCCGCCATGTGCAACTACAAAGCGGCGAAAACAGAGGGAAGAAGTGTTGCAATCTATTTGGACAGTATTAAACTTGGGACCATTAATCATAAGCAAATTCTCAATAACGGAGCATGAGCCAGAATCGTTCGTAATATGCCCGCATGGCACACCCTAAAGGCTTAGTGAAGTACCATTTAAGGGTGCAAAAGGCATTTTCAGATCAAGCAATATTGCCCTTTCTTCTTTCCTATTTTTCATAGACTGTAGAGCAGTGCGAGAAGTAAGAGCTTATCGTAGTTACAATATTCGATATCTGGCCCCTGCTCGCTTTTGTTAGAAAAAATAGAAAGAAACACAGAATGGGTCTTACCACTTATTACATTCATGCAACTCAATGATCAGACCCTGGCCTTCAAAGAGTATGCTCTTGAGCCATAATGGCTATGGCAATGCAAGGCATGTTCTAACAAAGTGTGGGCGTAGAAACAACAGGGAAACTGCTGCATGAAATAGATGAATCTGTGGCAACACTTCAACCTAGTCATCATTGCTATGTTGTGTTGGAAAGGTTCGTAGCAGTCTGGCTTTTTATGGTGCATTTCGCGCACCTGTGTCATCCGTCCATTACCCATGCTAAGGGGCCCCTGTTCTACTTACTAGAGCTGGTCACACACTCTGCTTTTACTTTTTACATGCTCGAAAATAATGTGTCTGCTTGTACTATTCAGCACCCTAAGGAAACCTGTTATAGTACATATATTCTCTATTAAAGTTTCCCATCTAGACACTCTGCTAGGTGTCTCTAAGTATATATAACATTGCCAGGTATCAACAGGTACTGCGCTATTGAGCGCTGCATGGGCCTGAGCCAGCCCGGAAGCTTGGGCCGAGACGGGTAAGGCATCGTTGGATTAGGCCCAGGGTAGGCTCGTGCCCATGAGCTTCGGGCTCGGGTCGGGCCCGAGACTGAGTCAAGCCCGTGTTAGGCCCGAGTCTCATATACCTGGTGTTTCAAGAAATGTGTCCAATATTATTAGAAAAAAAACAGAAAGGAGGCATCTGCATGCTACCTGAGAAGTTTGCTTTACTTTGGCATAAGGAATCTTCAGATGTGTACAAACATTAATTGCAGCAGCAATTAAATAAATTTGAACAATAAACTTTTCATACAATTTAAAACAAAAACAGTTAATTTTACATTGAAGGCATTTTTGAAGTGAACGGTAGATGCTCTGTTTGGTGCGTCAGTTTCGGTTTGCCAGCTAATTCAGCCAGATTTCATCGCTCCCCTGTGATTACCAGTGGCAGTCATTCCAAAATTTTGAAGTGGCTATAGACTATTTGTAGGAAGAACTTTAATTTACCCATTGGATTCGACCGGGTATTTTAAATAATTAAAAAATAATTGTTTTAGTTTATGTAATTACTGCCATAATTAGTGCAAATAGAAGCTGTCATCGTTCTTTTTATCTGAGGCGACATCGCTGAATCTTCAAAGACGAATAAACTTCATGAAGTCATCAATGCAGAAGGTAAACCATTGGTGGGAGCAGTTATATCTGCGTCCTATGAACAGACGTCTATGAGGAGAAGGATTTCTCTCACTCGTCACAGCGGCTTTTAGAGCTCAATATCAGTGGTACTGCAGGAAAGACATTCCCGAAGCAAGTCATTGACATGAGAGGATTCAACAAAGCCATTGATTTTTGACATGGTCGTTATGAAGTTGCGCTACCAAGGCATCAGCGAAGGACCGTGGCAGTGTTGACATTCCCTTGAAGAAAGGTACAGTTGAACCTTGTGTAAAAAGTATGAGCCACACAAAATGGACATGGGGAGAAGATCGCCACTGATAAAATGTGAGAAGTGATCCACGAAACATGTACGACAAGAACCCAAGTTGTTTTTTTCACGCCTCTTCAAATGGAACAGAAGGGTATCCTTCAATGTCCAACTTGAAGAGGGAGTTGAAGACAAAGACACTATTGGCATCAGCTCTCCCTTGAACAATGCAACAATTTCAGAGAATGGCAACTGGCCTGAACGGCTGCCCCCATATCGGTATTATGCACGCCTCCATTTGACCGACACGCATCGACGCTGTCATCGTGGTGGCCTTCGTGGCACTTTCGCTAAGCTATGTGAATAATTCTGGTCACTAAGACACCACCCACGTGTTAAACAATTGCGCAATAATTGCGATGCATGCACCCGATTTAGGCTCAATGCTCCCTCAACAGCTACACCACCTATCCAAAAGACGGTGTGTCCCGATTGAAGCTGCTTCAAGTCAACAGTTTTGACTGTGGCTGCGGGGGGGGGGGGGGGAGACTCTATTGTGAAAGGGTATATTGACATTGTTAAACCTGTGCCAGTTAGAGCAGTGCACATATTTTAAGTGCTGTTGAGGCTAATGCATCTCTGAAGGCTTTCCATCCTGTTACCGCGCAGATTTTCATATTCTGATAAAGAAGTAACACTTAAGACAGATAGTCGTGAACTGAAGTCGAGGCTTTTGAGACATTGTTTCAGGACTTCTATACAATCGTGCAAATAATATGAAAACTGTAGCTGACAGTTATTTTGTTGTGGGGAGGATTTGTGGAAAGATAATAAAGACTGTAAAAGACTGCCTGCTGAGAAGTTTCAGGAAAAATTAGTGAAATTATCAGGGTGAGGGATGCAGAAAATTGAGTACGACACAGAATGAAGAAACAAAGAAGTGTAGTGGGGCAGGGACTTGTTTGTTTTTGGACTGTTCGAATGTAAGCCATATTGTAGACGGCACTGTGCTGAGCGCCAATAAAAGCTCCAGAGAGATTTTCTCGTAAAGACAGAACACTTTCAAAGATCGAAGGCTGTCGCAAGAAGACGACGAGATAGGCGTCTTCAGGAAAAAAATGAGGATGGTGGCTCGCTTGCTAATGGGTGCGGCTCACTTTGACAAATTATGGAACTGCGATGGCAACTACTTGGGGAAAAAGGTTGGAGAAAATAACCTTGTTTCGAGCTCGAAAACAGTGTACATTGGAGACAGGTGAGGAGTCAACACGACAGCCTTAATTTACGTAACGCCGTCCAGCCTGGTATATTCCTCCCAGAAGTAGCTAGAGCGTGTTTTGATGACTGTGCTGGAGACGTCTTACTTTTACTGAACAGCCCAGGCTCGCATGCAATTTATGTAGACTCAAACTATAAATTTCTGCCATTTTTTCTACTTCTTGGTGGTAGTATATTTTGTAGTCGTTTGAAGTAAAAGGATGTGTCAACAACGGAATGTGCTCTAAATACAGGGATAAGCACAATGTCACACCATCTTTTTCCATGCGCAAAAGTAGTGAACGAATAGGAAATATCATAGCAGCAGATAGGCAACTGTGTGTGTTGGTGACTCTTCGTTCACCCTGTACAGCTGAGGGGTGTTTTTATCTATGCACCTCATTCTTTTATTCGCGCAAGTGCTCATGATGTTTAGTTATTCAGAACTTTTGCTCATGAATAAAGAATGCGAGATTGCGTCTGCCTCCTTGCCCTCTCCCACTAGCACGTCTTTTAATTTGGACATACTTTGGCATCAAAGTAAGTATAACACACGAGGCCAGGGGTCCCAATCAGGCGGTCTGCCAGCTTTTCGTTATAAACCGGCAGCATCACAAGGAATAAGCTTTTGTGACTTTACTAAATAGTATTCACATTGCTTTCTCGCTTATTGTGATTAATAACGCTTTGTTTGCAGGAGCCTCAGAGATATGGCTGATCTCAAGCATTGTTTTCCTCAGGCATCCCATGTGGTTACTGTGTTTTGAGAGATCGCCATAAAAAGAAACTCTGTTACTGAATTCAGCCATTCGGCTGATTTCATCGATCCAATATTTTCCTTGAAAGCTACGTAAAGTCCCCGATAGATATGACCCACTTGTTAGATATGGGAAAGGCATTCTTTCAATTTCAACGTGTGTAGACATTTTGCTAGAATACTCCCCTCCATCCCCCCCCCCCCCTCGTCTTTCCGACTTCTTCACTGTCTTGGTCCTTGTTGGACTAGAATTTGGAAATGCACCCTGCTATCTGATATGAGTGTGATGCTACTGCACAAAGCTATCAACGAGTTCTGCTGGAATTCGTCATGCATGACTCACCCCTGCCTTCCTGTCATAGGTCGGATCAAGCAGCTGGCCAACTTGGTCCTCCTCGTGCTGGTGCTGGGCGCCGTCTACACGCATGCTGCACTGCGGGACAAGTTTGAGCGCATGGCACCCTCCATCGTGTTCAGCCTGATGCTGGGCTGTCGCCTGGTCGTCTTCTACCAGGTGCAGGGCCGCGAGCGCAAGAAGCAGGCCCTTCACGCCACAAGCTCCTCCGCAGTGGCAGCGGCAGTGGCCGCCCAGCAGTCTCAGGAGGCGGCTGCGAGACCCAAGGTCGACTGAGTCTACCCCCTGGCCCAGTTGTTTGGTAGTTTTGTTTGGTGTTGGGCACGCATTCTCGGGCATGATCAGGAGTGATTACTTTTTATGCAGTACTAGGGTCACAGATTGAAACACGGCAAGTTAGGGCTAGGTAATGCACGTAATTCAGTACGTGCTGCTTTCAGTTGACAGCATATAGGAGTAATTTCGGTTTGAAGACATACATCAGAAAAACCATTACCCTTGGCATCCAGATCCAGTCCCATGACGACGTTGCCGAGCTGTTGTGCATACAAATAAAATTCACGAAAGATGGCATACGGACTCGTTCATAGCACATTTTCAGTAGGTTTGTTTGCAGGACACATATACGATAGCTCAAAATGAAAGCACATATAGCTTCCTGTGTGTCTACATGCGACTTCATTTTGTCCTGTCGTGTACGTGCGCTACCACAAACCTACTGAAGATGTGCATGCAAGTTGTATTACTAAAAGGTTTGATGTCGTGTCTCAATCTGTGAACACTTTACATTCAAGCCTTGTTATAACTAAAGTTGCACCTGAAATGAGAATACAGTCGTACGTAGTTGCTGCAATCAGTGCTGGGCATTCAAAATACTCCATTATAAAAGTCACATCGTTAGTACATTGTTCCTGCCCCGCTGCAGTCAGAATGCAGCCAGTACGGGAGGAGTTCTTTGTTATACAATGCATTTCGTTGTGGTGACTTTCATGGTTGAGCATTCAACTGTATCTTCATTGTATTCGACATTCATTGTCAGTGTACATGCTGATATCAGCAAAACCAATCTTTAAGATTTATGACTTCATCATGTTGTATATTGGCATCTGCACACTATAAGTGTTACCAATACATAGGCAGCCAATATCATCTTCTGTAGCAGCGTAACTGTGGCATGTTTTTTTTTTTTGTTTGCCGCATCTTACTCTATCAAGCAAATCTTCATTGTTTTAACATCGAAGAGTTGAATGAAGGGCTTAGACAACTGGCTGTGTATGTATTACCACGCCTTCTTGTTAACTGTTACGAACTGATTCTAGAAATGGTGAACTTCAATCACGTCTTTCCGAGGAACACTTACTGCTCGTAAAGTGTTTTTAATGTAAAATTTGGGCAATCGAATTGCCGCTTAAAGATCGTGCATGACTGCTTTGAGAACAGGGATGAAACAGAGTTAAATTGAGATATTCTTCAGATGTAGAAGTTGTAAAGAACAGTTATAGCATGTCCAAGGAATCGAGATGCATTTATTTATTTAAGCGGTCAACAGAGAAACAGGCTGATGCTGATAGAAATCAATACTATAGTGTGTAGATAGCTTAGGGCACCAGAATATTTATTGTAATCTCTTGCTTTATGGCAGCTGAAGCCTGATGATGAACCAGCTTCACATTTTAATTGTTTTCTCTTCGGTTCTTGCTTGCATTGACAGCCAATTTGCGATTAGTGCTCCATATTTACTTTTCGTGGCTTTAATCTTGTAACAAGCTTAAGCAAATGCAGAGTTTTGATCTAGTCTTCTAATGGCAAACAAATAGCCTTTTATTTATGAATGCAATTGATATATTGCCACGTTCCTTTCTCAAGCTTTCTTATCGCCCCGTTACACTACATTGACCGCAAAACGCGCCTACGATGTTCGAGAAGCTTCGAGGCTGCAGTAGATCATTTTGTTGAGATTATGCCCACGTGGTGAGCATTTCAGATTATTCTGGAATTTACGTCGCCGATAGCATTAACGCTAGAATGTTCGATGGCGAGTGTATGAATGCCGACACGCTTCGCCGCTTATCAGTTGATCGACGGCCGACGCTCCGCTCGCCGCTATCAGTGCCAGTGTCTTGGTGTAAGCTGACTTTCTTTAACTTCGCGGCGAATGTCCCACTAATTACGGAATAGTTGGCTCTGGTGTCGACAAGAGCTGTGACGCGGTGGCCGTCGATGAGGATGTCGAGATCGCTAGTTTGTCTCCTTGCGTTGCAGTAGGTCCGATGCGCGCTGCTACCGGTTGACGCGGCGCGTGCTGCAGTCGCACCGGTGCCTGACCGGGCCAAATCGATTTCACACGAAGACGGCCTGCGAGTTGACTTGCAAGAAGCCGAACGCGCGGCCCTAATGGTGGTTGCGGGATCTACGGACGGGAGACACCGAGGACCCAATACTACAGCTCAGTTTTCATGCGTATTTTTGTACGTAGTTGGAGTTGACGCTTGCGGAATGGCGTCAATTTTATTTTAATTAGACTATTAATAGAATACGTTTTATAATGCGAAGCCCGAGTATACGTGTGCTGCTGAGCGGGTAGCTGGTGTCTCAGTGTTAGAAATTGGGAGTCCACGTCGTGCGAATGGGTATTCATCTTAGACCCAAACATTACTCTACCAATGTTGGGGCACATAGATGTGCGTACTATTAAAAGCTAAGTTTTGCCAAGAAGTAGGAACAATGAATGCGATAGCAACATATTCGAATGTTTTACGAAGCAAGACTAGCATCAGATCTCGCGTTACACTACGAAACGCTGGTAAGAACACGGCTGTACATTTCAGGCACTGTTTTTTCGTGGTGCGAGCGCAGCCATTAGAAGCTCCCGCTTGCTGTAACGGCACAAGAAGCGCGCTGATCATTGCCGTTATAGCGCGGCATGGCTCCCCACCCCCATGTTAACTCACGAAATAAGCGCGTGCGCACACGACTCCGGTCGGAAAGGCGTTGTACGCTCGGTAGAAAAAGCAGGCTAACGCGTCTTTCGCCGTATATGTATACGACGTATATGTATACAAACATTTACATATACCTGAATCACGGTGGCGGCGGTGGCCAAAACCAGCCGAGACTGTCCACATAATTGCCATCGCAATAAAATTTCTACTGCGCAGAAGGAAGTACCGTTCGTGTTGGGGTTGGGCGGAGTGTGGCGGAGCGTGCTTACTGGAAGTATACATTTAGGTTACAGCGAAGAATACAGAAGGTGTCTGTTTGGCAAGGCACGTTCAATATATTTAATACGTACTGTGGGCGAGTTGGTGAGCAATATTTGATGAAACCGCGCACCAGAGATAGTCACGCTCTGAAAATAGCGCAAACACAAGGGCGGGGTTGCAACAGGAGAGGACCGGTGCTTGTGCTAGCGTCATTTTATGTCCGTGTGGTTGTGGCTTTTGTGAACGGCTTCATTAAACGTTACATATAACAGCTTCATGAAACATTAAAAACTCGGCAGATCCCATTTACCCTCAGGGAGAGAGAGAGAGATAGAAAATAAGGAGAATTGTGGGGAGGTAACTCAGAGTTGAGTGGGGTTCCCCCCCCCCCCCCCCTCTGTGGACGTGCCGCATCTACGGCGAAACCACTCAGTCCCATCTGACGGTACTGGCAGCGGAAGAAGGTATAGCCAGCTTCTCTGCAGTGGTGGCAGAGAGGTCGGTGGTCGGGAGCAGGCCATGTGTCCGTTTTCCTAAGTGTGTTGCGCTGACCCGTGGATGGATGGTATGGCGTCGGCAGCGGGGGTGGCTGGGGGTGAAACTGCGACGGTGCGACCTCTTGACGTGGGCGTGAAGGGGGAACGTAGTGTCAGGTCGCAGCGGCGTAGCTCATCGCTTTTGTGGCCGAGGCTGCGGAGCTTCGTACATTTCAAGCGATTGCCGAACTTCTTCGCGGACAATGTTGGCGATCGAGTCCACTCGCTGAGGCTGCGCTGAGGGTAACAGCTTTTGCTGCTCCTACCGAACGATCATTCGGATAGCTTCATGTATGCCTTCGAAGCAGACTGCTTGCATTTCTGCGTACTCTGGCGTAGAGCGGCGATTGACTTGTCGGGTGCACATCTCCATCGGATTTTCAATCGTTGTCGCTTCAGAGATGAACGCCTCGACAGTGGACAGTGGGTTCCGCATCAGACCCGCGAAAAGCTCCGGCTTTACTCCTCAAATGAAGAAGCGAACTTCTTTGTCTTCAGGCATATCGGGGTCGGCATGCCGGAAGAGTTAGGTCACTTCTTCGGTGAAGATCGTCACATTTTCGAAGCTTCTCGAACATCTTAGGCGCAGTTTGCAGTGAACGTAGTGTAACGGGGCAATAACAAAGCTTGAGAAAGGAACGTGGCAATATGATGGTGCAACCATCTTCAGCATGTTAGCTTGTTACAGTTGCGAGCATAGGACAGGGCATGGTCACTATGACGATTCAGAAGTGTCACAGCGTGCTCATGTAAAGGAACACAAAGAAGAAGCAGTGAGTTGTTTCAGATTGATAAACTGCACTCTGAGAACTCCAATGTCATAAGTTTCACTGTCATAAATTCATTATTAGCAGAAAAAATCAAATTTTAATTTAAATTTCGTGCCGTAATCTTTGCACATGACGTAAAAAAACTCCACAATGCATTTTTTTGTGTTTTTGCTACATCAGCTCGATGAAATTTTCTGAGACTTCGTATGTAAGTCTATGGCAACCACATATTTCAATGTACTTTGATTTTATCGATTAGAAGCTACGTAAGACCCAAAAGAAGCCTTCAAAACTTGATGATGTCAAAGCGTTTCGTGCATTAATCTGAAGGTGTCGTCTCAACCAACAGTTTCTTTTTGCCCACTTTCCCGATTACCAAGGGTTATGTTGTGGCAAAAGTGGTGTTGGGGGGATTGTGAAATTGTACTTCACTAATAGGCGAAAAAGCGTATTGCTCTTTAGTGTCCCTTTAAGGGAAAAGCCAGCTGCAAAAAGGCTAAAGGGGCCCTGCAACAATTTTATTATTAATCATCACGTGGTTTCACTGAAGGACTTTATAGGCTCATAAATTGACTGCCACAGGTATGTTTACCATTCGGCATGCATGAGCAGAGTAACAGGAATTTGTCGCAGGATTTAAGCTTTTGATATCACTGGTTGTGCTGAAAGTTACTCAGGGTGATGACAAAGCGCACATGATGCACCTGAGTTAAATTCTTTTTTTTCTTTGGACACACCACTTACTTTAAATGTGACTGCAAGTGCACGTGAGAGATGTCGTGACATCCGGTGGTGGCCGCATTAACTATGCAGCTTAATGTGTGAATTAGTCAGTGCTTGTTGACTTTGGTTTTATGATGCAGATGTTTGGGTTTGTGACATCGTTTGTCAAGAGGAAAGAAAGCTATTTCTGGCTGCCTGAGATATCATTGTGAATTCCAGGCGACGTGCTGCAGTACAACGTTTGGCTTACATTCTCACTGGCCTTGACTACCAATCATCCATGTTTTCTGACCATGCTGCAAAAGGGCTGGAAGGCCTCTTTAAAGAAAAGGTCGCAGAACACTGATCGTTCAGCCATGTGAGTGACTGTCATATCACCCTATATCCTCGCTTCTTGCAAGTGGTATACGCTGGCTCAGACGACGGATCTTTCACGATGCTACCGTTGTGCTCAATTTCTGGAACTGCATTGTAGTTCTTTTACGATGTCCAGTGGTGTTTTTGACACCGTTAGGAGCATGGTAAGCAGCGGTGGACTGAATCCTTTAGTCCACAGTGGCCTGGTATTTCTGAAACTGAAGCAAATGAGGTAATTTCTCTTAAGACAGGTCCTTCCGAGTCACAGACATTTCTACAATGCTCTGATGAAGCGTGTAATGTGATTTTGCTGCACTTTTGTTGTTGAGAAAGCATCGCTCAACTTTCAGTCATGACAAGTCACATCTCTTTGGTGGTGTGTCCAAAATGGTGCAAAACTCATCTCTCTCCAGAAACACACACAGCTCTGCTCTTTGAGACGTTGATATAGGGATCTGGTGTCCTCCATTGAATTGCGAGCGGCAGAACTTTTGCATGAATAATGCTTTGCAGAGACAGCTTCATCTCTCTCATGTTCCAAGTGTGAGATGCCTGGTAGTGCATACTACCATGGACTGAAGTTTCACTGTATAACTGATCTTCACCACGCTTGCTGTCAGCAACAAAATTTGACCACGGGTCATAAGAAAATCTGAATTTTCCTGCTGCCTCTTGTGGGGTCTCGGCGAGGCGAACGTGCGCATCGCCACGCCACGCTCTTGGAGTGAACGGACACAGCAGACGCGGTCGGTACAAAGCACACAACATACATGCATTTATTAACTAAGTTAGACGACGATATTGTCCGCCAAACGATACACCGATTTCAAATACCACGCTACCATACAAACAACATAACGCAGTGACACACTAAACACACAATAACATGATTAGGACACACTAACACACCCAACACACTAGCACATACCCAAGGCGGCGTCGCCAACGCCCGACTTTCCACGTGGAACCCCGGCGCGAAGCCCGCGTTGCCGAGCACCGGGGACCCACGCTACAGACAACCGTTCGCGGCAGCCGCCACCCGCAGAAGAGGCTCGCTCAACGCTCGCCCACCGCCAAGGCCTGCCTTTCGCCAGGGGCCACCGCCGGCGCTACCACTCTACCAACAGTGGTACGCAAAGCGAACACAACGCCATCTATCGCCCGGCGGTGGTCACCACCGAAATAACGACCTGGGGCGAGACACGTGCGCCACGCGGCGCAGACAACTTTACAGGGGGGGGGGGGGTGTCAGCACCCCCACATTCCCCCAACCTTAAATCAAACCATATCCCGAAATGAAAAATTAGCTACACAAGCTTTAACAAAAAAAAGATATCGCACGATCAAAATGTTCTTGCACCACGACACCGCCGCTGGTCGACACTGCTTGACTGTCCGGCTAGACTTCACCTCAGTACCGGCCCCGCAACAGCAACGTTGCCGTCGGCGCGACGATCCGTCGCTAGCGCCGACACGTCTTCCAATTGCGACCAGCACTCGCGAGGGCGCCGGACTGCAGGCAGTTGCGCAGGTCCCAGGCATCTCCCTCGCCCGACCGCATTCCTGGCCAGCGACGCTGACGATGTGCAGGACAGCCGGCCGTGGAAGAAATATCTCCCGCTGAATACATCAATAACAACAACAAAAAAAAACTAGAAAAAAAAACGATCGAACAGGTCCTCGGGAAGGGAGTTGCAGCTTTTCGTCCACGTGGTACGTTGGTCAGTACTGCTAGCTAATACATCGGTGGCGGCCGAGACGCCCATCAAAATAAAACAAAAATCACTTTTCCTAACTCGTGCTCACAAGAAAAAAAAAGTGAGGGAAGCAGAGCGCAACACCTCAACGCCACGATCCACCTAGTTGTGCCACGTGCCACAGGCGGCTGCGCAGAGCCTTAGGCCTAATGAGTCGCTCGGCAACAACCGCCATCCACCCAGCACCCAGCCTAGGCGCAGAAGAGGCAGCCGCGAGGAGACGTCCACTCTGTGAGGTGGCCCCATCGCTCGCCGCACACAGCAGCCAAAGATATAGAAGAAGCTATTTACAGAAAATCGGACCACCCACGAGGCTTCCGTACTCACTCGCTTTGGGCCTGGCCTACAAATCACGTGCTCTAGGCCTTGCTCACCCCAGGATGCGGACCGCATGGCTCTCGTCCTAATTCAACAACGTTTTTGAAAACTAACAACAACAAAAAATAACAGCACTTGCGAGCAAAAAAATAAATACAAAGTCAACCTGCCGACAAATTCAAACAGGTTACAAAACCATTCTCCTCGCTTCTCAACAAAGCACACCACCGACACTAGCAAAGAAGTCCCCCCCCCCCCCCCCAGGCCTGCTCTACTCCGGCTCTAACAAAATACCTGTATTGAACCGCAAAAACTGTCGTCCGATACTCCAAGAGCCCCACGTTGGGCGCCAGTGTGGGGTCTTGGCGAGGCGAACGAGCGCCTCGCCACGCCACGCTCTTGGAGTGAACGGACACAGCAGACGTGGTCGGTACAAAGCACACCACATACATAGATTTATTAACTAATTGAGACGACGATATCGTCCACCGAATGATACACAAATTTCAATTAACACGCTACCATACAAACAACATAACGCAGTGACACACTAAACACACAATAACATGATTAAGGCACACTAACACACCCAACACACTAGCACATACCCAAGGCGGCGTCGCCAACGCCTGACTTTCCACGTGGGACCCCGGCGCGAAGCCCGCGGTGCCGAGAACCCGCGCTACAGACAACCGTTCGCGGCAGCCGCCACCCGCAGAAGAGGCTCGCTCAACGCTCGCCCACCGCCAAGGCCTGCCTTCCGCCAGGGGCCACCGCCGGCGCTACCACTCTACCAACAGTGGTACGATGATGATGATGATGATGATCTCTGTGGTCTTTCTCTTTATACCGGGGGGGGGGGGGGGAGGGGCACCTTTTAGTGTCCTGACCGGAACGAGAAAAAAAAGGAAAGGAAAATCACACCAGGTCCATGAACATCACAATTGTTCACTGCCTCCTTGACCACCACAGTAGAAGCCTTGCTTTGGTTATTGCTGTTGCCGCCAGGGGGTGCACGTTGGTATCGCGGCTGTCGCCTCCGGGTGCGCCGCAAAGTCCGTTCGATTCGCCTGCACCACGTGAACCAGTTCACGAGGTGCTGCACCTTGCCATTCGTTTCAGCGGTGCAGCATTGACGACCGCTGAACCCTGCCATTCGTTTCGAAAGGTGCAGGATGGGTGCAGCACCGGTTCATGATTTTCCTGCACCTTCTTCGCTGACGGTGCCGGCTTGGTGCAGGCGCGCGTGCAGCTGAGCAGACGACGCAGCACTTAGACGTAGGTGGGTTAGGCGCCGTACCCGCCTCTACAAATGCGGTGTGTTTTGCCAAGATGTTTCCGCCTCATAAACTGTCCGCATGTTCGATTTGCCATCGGTCAGTGTTTGCTGAACGGTGTAAATTAAGCAAAAAGAAATAAGGCCTGCACCTTGTCGGCACATCGTCATTCGTTTCGGGTGTCGTGCTGTGCCTGCACCGCTGAACTCACGCTGCACAATTTCTGAACTTCGCGTGCACAGCCGTGAATTGGTTCCGACCGGTGCAGGTGAATCGAACGGACCTGCAGTCTTTCACAGAGCCGAGTGCCTCCGATAGTGTGGCGCCATCTGTCTGACGGGGACACAGGCGTTCGCAGTGAAGCACCAGGTGTTCAATGTTCTCCTCGTCTTTCCCGCATGTCCTGCACTGCACAGTGCCGTCGGCCAACGACGGGTCGAAGTGACTGCGATACACCATGAGTACGGAGCGCTCCAGCACGGGCCTCAAACAGAAGTGCACTGCCGACATTATTGTCGTATAATCGATCAGCGGAGATGGTGGTCTTGTGAACTCTGTATAGGGCCAGGCTGGGTTTCTTCTCCATAGCCGCCTGCCACATCGACTTCTCAGCTTCCTTCACTCTATTCCGTACTCCTACAGCCCATTTCCTCTCACTGTCCTTCTGGACAGGGTCAGTAAAAAGGGAGTACTTGCGGCACAGATTGTGGAGACGCCTGCGCCATGGTGTGTTCATGCCCTTGATAGCTGTGTATCTAAATACACGACGGGCCCACCGCTGGTCGTTCATGAGGCGAAGACGTCCTTCGTAGGCCGCCTTGCTCCTTGCCTCGCGTGCCTCTTAACTTGACCATACGAGGTCGCCTTGTACAGCTTCGACAGCCACACGTTCATGACACGCCAGCGCCAGTCGCCCGACCTCACGCTGACCTCTTTCCAACCACTGGCGTGTTGCTGCAGACAGGCAGATGACGGCATTGGCGAATGTCAGCACTGGCACATGTACTGCCTTCCACAGTTCGCGCCCCAGTACAAACCGTTTGCACCCCCACAGACTCCGCCGTCGCAGCACGTTGGCGGCCCTCACAGAAGCCTGTCGAACGTGCTCCTCTTGCTTGTCATAGATATCTGCGGAGGTGCAAAGGTTGACACCGAGATACCAGTACTGGTTTGATACCGGAATGCTTCCTCCGTCGGGAAGCTGCACATCGATGGTCTCCACGCCTGAAAACTGCAATATGGCCGATAGATGGCGTTGTGTACGCAAAGCGAACACAACGCCATCTATCGCCCGGCGGTGGTCACCACCGAAATAACGACCTGGGGCGAGACACGTGCGCCACGCGGCGCAGACAACTTTACAGGGGGGGGGGGGGTGTCAGCACCCCACACTCTGCAAACAGCCTTGAATTTCCATTTCCGGCCTGTTCTAGAACATGCTGATGTGTACGCGCAGTTTGACATAATGCAATCACAAACTGCTGGGAAATTCAAAGTTTTCTCTCATGTGGTATAGTTTCTAAATTTTCGTGGCGACGGTACATGTTTCTTTCTGTATGTAGATTTTTATAGGCCCTTGAGAGTGAGCAGCCTCGATTACTTGTCCCTTGAATTGATGCACACTGTGTGGTGGCATGAGCGTGACCATATAACTGATCTCCATAGCCCAAAAATGGGTCTAGTCCCATGTTTAAAGACATCGGAACTCATGTCAAAGAACCTTTCATGTGTATTTGTTTTGAGAGACCCGCTTTTATGATTTAGGTTATACTTCTCACTACTGTTAGGCTGGCCATGACCCACGTCAGGCGGAGTACTAAATATGATTGCTGTTGCATGCGAATCTGAACAACTCATGCCCCAAAGGCTGCAAAGCTGTGTAGAAGATGTCTCACACCTTTCAAATGCAAGGCAGTGTTCTATGTGGCGGCAAAGGTCCCGGTGTCATCCCTGCCAGTTCCATGTGAGGACTGAAATGAAAATGATGATGATGATCTGAAGTCTGCTAGATTGGCAGCAGTTACCTGTCTAGACCTGTCTTAACTTACCTGTCGAGACCTGGTGCAGGAGCTGGTTCAGCATTGCTGAGTCATGTCTGAACAATATGTGAATGGCAAATTCATTGCCATGGGCTTAAGCTCATTTACGTTGGGAAAGGTTGGAGTGTGTACTCTTATATTTTGTCAAAGAAATGTGTAGCAGGCAACTGCATTCTGATTTCATGCAAAGCTGAAAGACCAATCTGATATATTCAATTATTTTGAACTCTTCAGACATTCCTTTCAAAATGAAACTTTCGTGCGTGTTAATATTGTGGTAAGCTCTTGATTACTAGGCGATAAAAGAAAGAGCAACTGTGAGTCTGCCTAATCTCCAGTGAAGCCTCAGTGTGTCAGTGTGTTACCATAAATTTCAATGTATTCATGTGATAAAGATCCCCGAAACTTACTAATTTCACTCTTAAGTACATTGTGCTAGTTTATTTTTACTAATAAACAGACAACAAGGCTGAAATGCAAATGGCCAACATTTGTGACCCTGCTGAAGAAGCTCTTTTATGTGATTTTCTGAGTTCTGAATTGCTTTACATCTTTGAAAAACGTATCTATTTGCGTTTACATCATTCTCACTGTTTGTGACATTGTGGCTAGTCCTATGTGTTAACTAGATCTTGAATTAGTTGCTCTCTTAATTCTCAAGTCTAATTAGTGGGTTCTTTACAATTGTGAAATTTTATGGCAACCTGAGCCACCACGCATTGTGCTGGCAGAATTTACTGGCCATGTCTAGAGATGCTTAACTTCAATATTTTGGAAACAAGGGCTTTCCAATTTAGTATAATGTTCATTTCCTATTATGGTGCTGTGCATTATGCACATAAACATCTTCCGAGACTCAGGTGTATATTTTTAAGTTGTCCTACAGGAAATAGCCAGGTAATCCAGTCGAAACTCGATGTAATGAAACCCGATTTTATGAAGATCCGACCTAACGAATGCATTTGTATTCGCAGGCAAAGTATGTATAAATTGCATGTTATCAACAAAAATGAGGAAAACTAACGTGGTCCGAAGTATGATTCAATGAATTTTCAGAAATAAATTCATGAATGTGAGGTGGACGTTTCCCGATGCCAGCTGATTACCATAGCTTCACATCACTCTCTGCCTGGCTTTCATTATTTCAACATGGGACGCCCCACAATCAGGCATGGATAAGCAGAAAGTACAGTGCCACGGTAGCTCATGGGTGCCACCCCGTTACAGTTGCAGTTCTCTGAGCACAAGCAAATCTCTCTCGATCTTACGAACTAGAAAGTATTTCTCATGTGGTCGTCACTTCGGTAAGTTGGGTTTTAACTGTATGTGAAAATTGGTGGCAACACTAGCAGCAATAAGCAAGTCTAACACTTATACACAGTTGTAAAGAAGAAATAGCTTTGCTGTATGAATGACAGTTATTCAGGCTTAATGTTTCTGAACACATATAGGTGACCCTACCGTAATTTGTGCATATTTTTGTAGCTAAATATTTCGTATCTTATTTACTCACATTCCATTCCCGGAAGCATGAGTTGCTTTCTTTTCGCTGTTTTCAAATGACCTTACAAACTTTATTTTTTGCGGCACTATTTAGGCTATCCATGCCAAGGTGTCGGTGATGCGACCTAAAGGTACCTTATTATTTTTTTTCACTACGCTGAACAGTGATGAATCTTACTGAGTAACTAGCTTTGAACAGACTACTGATCCCCCTCGTGTTTTTGGTGTGTGCTTATTTAACTTGAGGATTTCGATTTCCAGTTTCCTGTAAAAGACACTTTGTGTGCCCTCAAACCATGTAACATGCATCGATCTTCAGCTGACAGGTTTGTTGTATGTAACGTTTACAAGCATCAGTGCACAGTCGTTCCTTGTTACACACAATTTTGACCATGTAAAACGACCTTGGTGTGGAGCAACTAAACTCTGAAGACATGTCCTCCCAGCAGTCCAGAAACTACTTATAGCAAAAAAATATTCTTCGCTATTTCTTTCTTTCTCCCATACTGTACTTGCACTGTATGTGCTACGTAAATGAGAGTATGTAAATGCTAAACTAAATCACTTGAATTTAGCCTCCAGACCTGAGTACTGGCCTGGAAAATCCAGCTTCTGTGTTTTACGCATTCACCACATATCCATCATAGACACTCGCAAAGTGGCAGCAGCGTAGTGGACCACAGGGCTTGTGCTGCTAAAAAATAATATTTGCAAAAGTATACTGACTTACAACTATTTGAAAGAGTTATGAAAGCGAATTTGGGTTAGGATGTTGCAGACGTTGACTGCATCATATCGAAGCTCCAGATATAATCTTTATCACTCAGCAGCAATCACATTCGACGTAAGCATAAATCCAGCTTTGAAGCTCTCAGAAACCATTGCGTCTTGTTGAAATCGTACATAAAAGCACTACGAAGTGTGTGAAAATGAGCGCGTGTGTGCTGCAATGCAGTTTCGATGGCACTGGGGGTGTGCGGCCTTTCGCTTTTTTCGTTAGTAGCTAGCGCTGCCACACAAAGAAAGTGCAGATAATACTAAATATGAAACAGCATTCCACCAGTGCAAGATGATCCGGTGTGCCTCGTGTCTGTTAATCAGACTTATGCAAGTGGCTGCCGCCAGAGTGTGGCACCATGAAAGCTTACCACTGTGTGTATGTGTGTGTGAACGCACCAGTCTGAATGTCATCGCACGGGAGTTATAGCGTAAGCTTGAAAAATTCTACATTCTCACGTGTGTGGTACGTTCGAGAACTTCTTGAAGGTGTTGCACTAATTAAGCACATCTGAGAAGGGATATTCCTACGTAATGATGAACTGAACACGAGAATCTCGCCTGTTCGCGACATGATGTCGACACGGCTTCTCCCGATTTGTCAAATTCCAAGGACTGCACCCAAAAGCCCCACCACTTGCCTTTTTTTTCCTCTGCTTTTCTTGTTTTATCAGGTGACCTGCCGTATCCTGTGAAACTTTGGGCTTATTGTACTGAGTAACTTGTTTCTCTTGTCGCCTGTAATGAGAGTGGAAGAATTGTAGTGAATTCATTTTTGGAGGACTTGCTCAGCTGACGAACTTAGATAAAAAAAAATTCTAGTGTTGCCAGCATATAAATGCTGCTCTTTTTGCATTTTGTGAAGCAACGAATGTTTTAGTTTTGTTTAGCTTTTGACTGTGTGAATGTTTTTTCTGCGACACTCTTCGAGATGGCGACACATTCCTGCGACAGAATTGTTGCCTCCCACTACATTCCTATAATAGGCCTAGTTTTGTATTTAGCTTAACGGCTCATTTGAAAGTTGCAGTTACAGGGTGATTTTTTTAATTTTTCTTGAAAACATGCAGTAATAACAAAGTTCAATATATTTAGAAGCATTAAAAACATTGCTGTGAATTCTTTCTCACGCCTCTACACCTTTGTTTACCCTCGTACTCATGTGTGCCTAGTTTCTACAGGTTTTTAGGAAGATTTAAAATTCAAATATTGAAGCTTGAGTTGCTGGAAGTGCAATCGGGTTATTCCTTGTTGACGTGGCGATGCAGGTTTACGCACGCATTCGCATGACAGTTCCACACACTCTTGCCCCCCAGCTTCGAAAACAGTAAAAGTTATTGGTTTGCTTGAGTGATGCACAGTAGAAATAATTTCACTTCTGCAAGATTTGGATTGCTGCGATGTTGTAATTGTGAAGCTCGGTGCCAGATTTGGGGGAAGCAAATGCCGCTTTCACCTTTCGGCCTTGGAAAATACACGCAATCTAAGTAGTCCTGTCGTGGTCAGTAATTTAAATGCACAAACCCCTTTTAGAATTTTATAGAGGCATGACACTTGCAACTTGTCACTTGTAACAAATTAAAGTCTATAGCAGTGTGAACTACAAAGCAAATTTTCCATGAATATCAGAGTATGGAAACAATATACTGCATTGCTTGTTTTTGTGGGTCAGTTCTGGTATCAGTATTGAGTTGGTGCCTATGTCACGGATGAAATCTTGAAACCATGTGTGGTAAATTTAGTCACGAACACCTTGGCACAGCGGCCTATGTCACTCCTGCAAATGCTAAAGCTGCTGAGCATGAAAGCAGCTAGGAAAAACATGCTGCACTAGCCTTTTTTTATGTGCTGTGAAGTCGTTAGTGACATGAACTTTGTGTCGTGATGAAGTGATAGACTTGAGATTCGAGATTTTTATTCTATCTTGACAAATTAAAATTCCCCATGCTCCTCATTCCTTTATAGTTAATGAGTGTCATTCTATGCGTGTGAAGAGCACGTGGTGTTTTTCACTATTTTGGATATGCATACCACTACTACTTCGAGTTATGGTAACGCTACTGAAGACGATGAAGTTGCACTTACGATGTCTGTCTTCTTTTCATATATGCTGTCACTGTTGCAGCGAGCTTTTCCCTACCTTTAAACAAAACAAGAATACCTGTTCCTATCCTTCGGAGTGTTGTAAGCCTAGCTAAATAAAGCACAGCAAGCAGTTGTTCACAATTGCACACGTTCGTAGTCATTGTGCTTAAACATATGAGAGTTTGTCCAGAGCATTCTTAGTCATTTCCGATATGCTTGAGTTACGATAGTGTATTGCCGAAAAGGGAACACCACAGTCACTTTGAAACAGTGGTTCAGCCGTGTAAACGGCAGGAATTTCGTGGCTCTTTTGTTCAACTAGTCCTTTTTTCGTTTCCATGTGTTCATATTCAATGAATTATTTTCATAGCTGGCACCTAAGCATTATGTGTATTGCATTCATTGTATAACCTAGTTTTTTCAGTTATTCCTTTCCGCCTTTACATTTCGCGTGCATAGTGTATGCCATTCATTGTGTAACTTATTTCTTTTGATACATTCTCTTGCCTTCTGGTCCACTACAGCTTTTACATTTCTGCACTTCGGTAGTCATTGCGTATTTAGTTCATGTAGAGGTTATTTTGTCTGTTACCCTACTGTTTACGCTGAATGTGTGTGCATTTGCAAGGCCTATTGCTCACCAAATTTTCTTATACTGAGCGTATTTATCTTGCGTATACTCATGCAAGTTTTGAAGAGTTGCGAAGTACTTTACTCTGAATATTTTCCCCGATGCTTCATGAATAACATTATTATTATCTTTCCAGTATTTATTATGAATGAGCGTGTGGCCAATTGCGGTGACTCAAATGTATACGCTATGTCGAAGCTGTCTGTCGGCTTTCTTTTCCAGTTATACTTATGAGCAAAGCATTTTTTTTTGTGTAGAGAATTTTCAGAATAGTATGTATCAGTCCTCAGCACATTGTGAGAAGCGTGGCAAATGTGGTATAAGGCTGCATTAAAACAACAGTGGCCTCATTTTTATTACGCTACAGGTCCATTCTCTTGCTGCGAATACCACTGTTTCAGTTATTAGCACAAGATGTACAGAAGTTGGCAGGGAGGTCTTCTAATCAAATGACAATGGCGCATGCTTGAGGTGTTGCGCTGATGTTCAGATCATGCCTATGTCAGTTTTTGTTTAGTTCATGAAGTGCCGCTCTGCACCATGTTTTTATTCGATCAAGAATTGCCAAATTGCGTAACATTTGCCGCCCCCCCCCTTGCAAAAAAACAAAGACTGATTGCATGCATCGCACTTTCTGGTTTACACAATACGCCCTACGCTAAATGCATGGCTGTCTGCATCACTGGATTTCTAGTTGGTCCTTGATTTAGAAGTGAAGACTATGTCTGTGTGGTAGCAAGAACCTCATTTGAGAAGCAAAGAAAACGCGTGTGTGACGGCGCCAACACTGTGGTCAGTAAAGCAATATCCCAAAGTGGTTGGAAGAGCACGGTATTCAGCAGTGGCGTTTAAATTTTATTTTCATTTTAGTGAAAATAGGATGAACACGAACTAAAGGCACAAAAATATGTGTGTCTCATCACAGCTGTTGTACAGTTGAAACTTAGTTTTACGAAACCATATTTTACAAATTTCCAGATTTTATGAATGATTTCGGGTTCCCCACCAGTTGCCCAAGGGCTAATTGCTTTCAGAAACTCAGAATGAAGAAACAAACTTCTGTGCCAAACACGATTTAATGAATTATTAAAATAAAGAGGCACTAAAATTTTTTTCTCCAAATTTTTCGGCTTCAGAATTCCTGGTGGCAACGTGCTACCGAGTAAGAGCGATACAACTGACACAGTGGAGGCATCCTTGTTTTGTTTCTTGCTATGCTACAAGCCGATACAACACGAAATGACAGACGTTGCATTTTTTTCTGAGCTTTGAGGTAGTTCCACCAGATTGCGAGAGTGGTTGGTGGGTGATGCGCAGATAATAATCGCACGCATTCACTCTCACTTGCCTGCTTTTTAAGAACGCAGGCTGAGAGCTAATGTCAAATACACAGATGTAGCTTTTCTGAGTCAGCAACACAATATCATTTTTGGGAGGACCGTAAAACCCTGTTCTCGATTTAACTAACTAATTTGTGGGTCCTGGTGGCTTCCTTTATATTGAGGTTCAACTGTATTGCCCCCCAAACAGAAACAAAAAAATTGACACGTGAAACTAGGCTCGCGAGTGAAGTTCCAGGAGTTTGCAGCAATGCCTACACGGGCTCATTTACTTGATCAGCTTCACTTTGTAGTTTTCGCATCCCTCTCTTTGTCGACTTAGCGAGGCTTGAATCACAGAATAAAATGTAGGTAAAAATTGTTATGCACGCATGTTTACGGCAAATAAAACGGCAGACAAATAACAAGTGATAATCTTGCTTGTAGATAGAGGTACAAACGAAATGTTAATGCAGTATGTGCTGTTATTCTTGGACTTGAAAGCTCCCAGAAAGTTCGTGCGCAGATGCTCCTTTGCTTCCGCCCAGAATATTGATCTCGTGATACAAATGTTTCTACTAGCTGCGAGCCAGTACAGTGCACGAGTGGATGTGCATTGCGTTTATTTTAATTCAAAGTTTTATTTTAAATCGAGTTGATACTTCTTCTTTTATTTTCACGATGATGTTTTATTATTATCATTAAATAGTAATCATTTTAATGCAATGAGTTGTAATTGTGTGGACTTTATCAGCAGTAAGTTCTTTAGAATCACCCGTTGAGCAAAGTTGCGGCTTGTCTTTAAATAGAGGGGAAGACCAAATTACCTCAAACATCATGAACAGGGGCTCAATTTATGCATCTTGTTGAATGCGCCTTTCATTGCCCATAAGCAGTTTCTAGAATGGCAGCCAGCCAAGCCATAGGTAATACTTACCTTTAGTTATCCTTTTGTATTTACATACATAATGTGCCACTGAACTAACACAGAAAAATGCAACAAAAAAAAAGCTGCACATGTACTCACAACTAAGCGCGAAGCCCTAGTTGAACTAAGTTTAGCCCTGGAAAAGTGTGTTTTACTCCTAATTGACGCAAAATGTTTGAAAGCAGACAAGATTTATCTTTTAAAAATCAAAAGCCTGCCCAGACTGTGAGAAGTACTGCTTTGTCCCATGGGCTCGATTTTCAAAGAAGCAGGTTGATTTGTTTTTTAAATCGAAAGCAGGATTTCACGGTATGCACAGCTCAGTGTAATAAGTGCTGCATTGGTGAATTTCACCTACTCGAATAACCACATTGTGATGCTTTGTGGCCATTTTTCTCACCTCTTGGCACAAGTTTTGCTCGGCAAGGAGCATATACGGAAACGAAAACAAAAAAGCCACGCTCGCGGTCGGAGCAGACAGGCGTATGCACTCTGTTAACCTTCATCGCAACCACGTTAGCCCTTTTACTGTTCATGTATGACTGCACACATCGAAGATTGCACGTTTGCGCATTTCATCTTATGCAAGATTCACATAACGTTTGCAACTTTGGGTTAGCCATAGCAAATGCGCCAATCAGGCTACACTCGAGTTTTTGTCGTGTGTCTGGAGTGTTACACTTTACAGCGATAGCCGTAATGCCTGTTGACTTTTGAGCTATGTCACGTGTGTGTGTTGCTTTGGTGTGTGTGCACGTGTGCTCAGATCGTTTATTTATTCTTGCATATATAACGTCATTAAAATTGCCTTTCAAGTTTGAGTGAGGATTTTCAGGTTGCTTTCTGGTGTCCACACTACAGTATGCTACTCGACCTTGAGTGAGTAAGGTTGTAAGCTTCAAATCCGTTTTAGTGCTGGCTTTTAGCTTAGTACTTCAATTTTCTTTCTCCTTATTTACTGTGTGATTTTATGTATGCTCTGACAGTGGTAGAGAGTACAAACAACTGTATAAGAAACCTAATCACCAAGCTAAACGAACTCATAGATGCTCAGGTAAGCACTGACACATTGCATAAATTGCTGCCATAAAAGAAGTATACCCATTCAGTAAGCGTTAGACATCTTGGTAGAACTTATTTTACGTAAAAAGATTGGCTCACACGTTTTTATGGCGATTACAGTAAGTGTCATACAAAATTAAAACCTGTCAGAATTAAACCTTCCATTGGTAATCGATGTCAGTAAGTCTAGCTACGTAGACACACAGATGTTTTTCTGTAATGAAGTACAGTTTCACACAAAGACGGTGAAGGAACTGCCTTCAAATTCTTCGAAAGGTCCGACAGCATTGAAAATTATTTGCTTTAGTTTCTCTTAGGTTTTTAAAACCGAGACACACATTCTGGCTCTCATGTGTGCTCTAAATTGGCAAAACAGGATTTAGTTCTGAACGTGCCTGCATCTGAGAATTCTGAACGTTAGGCGCATTATCTTGTCCACTAACATGCTACTTTCATGCCTGGTAATCTTGCTGTTTGTTCACCTGCAATATTGAAAATGTTACATTTAAGCTCTGGTAGGTGCAAGAAACTGATGTACTAGTCATTTTGATAATGGTGTCAATGCTTTAAGTCCTATGAGTAAAGTTTGTGTGGCCCATGTACATAGCAAGCATATGCTGTCAAGCATGTTCTATAAGCTTTTGTTTGTGCCATCAGTTGTCTCTTGTTATAGTCAAGAGCCACGAAAGAAATCAGTAAAATGTTTTGGAGGGCTGCAAGCACAGCGAAAATTCAATTGAATACAATTTTGTGTACTTTGTTTTCAGCAGTTTTTGCATATACTGACATCACTTGTCATTTTCGCTTGTCAAGCGTGCGTGATGTATCTTTTTGTACTTGTGTGATGTGCCACATTCAATAAATAATGAAAAAGCACCATGTGAAGAGTTTGTTATACACCGAACAATGGGTCAGTTCCCATAGAGTTCAAACCATGGTAACTGACCATGGCAATATAGCCACTACAATATTGTGTTGATGAAAATGATATTCTGAGTTCAATCTCCTGTCATGGTAAGTACCTTTGAAAAAATGCCTCCATGAAGATTTCACTTTAGGTAAAGTTATTACATATCACTGTTTTAAACATTAATATCAGCAAAGCTACAAGGTTTGTTAATCGTATGATTATTCTTGTCAAGTATCATTGAATAACTTCAGACTGTTTGCAAAACTGTCACTATATAAATTCCATTAAAATATATATTCAATACAAGTTTTTAAAATCTTAATGAGACGTTTCCCTTTGAACTGAGGGATGCCTTCAAGCAGTGTCATAAGCGGGCGAACACATTTTATGTTTCTTTCCATTTTCAGTAGCGTTAATTTGAAGTCCCCATAACATGTCCAATGTGTGAAAGATTTAGTCTTTAGACTTTTGTTACAGAGGAACATTCTGAATTAACATATCTTATGACTGGTAAGTTGGTTTTCCTTGCACTTTTTTGTATAATCAATATTATAAGTCATCGCCAGTTATTCAAAAGATTGGCGACTAATCTCTTTCCTAATACTATTTTTGGCTGCATTTGTTTCGTAGAGATTATAGCCTCCATGTTTTCCTATGCTTGATCCTAAAGAAAAAGAAAGGTTTCAAGTACGAAATATTTGTTTAGCTTATTGACTTTTTCCACACCTGTTGGAGTCTTATCAATGTCTGGAGAAAATACAGTATTGCTGTTATCTCTTTTAGCCTACAGGATGTTTCTCTTAGTAGACTTGTGAAACCTTCAGAGTGTACACATTATGAAGTGGTTCGTCATCAGCCTGACTACGCCCACTGCAGGCCACAGGTCTCTCTCATGCTTCCCTGATCAACCCGGTTCGGTGCTTGCTGCTGCTACGTTGTACCCGTAAACTTCTTAACCTCATCTGCCCACCTAACTTTCTGTCTTCTCTTTACGCATTTGCCTTCTCTTGGAATCCTGTTGGTTACCCTTAGTGACCAGCAGTTATCTTGACCACTCACTACATGCCCTGCCCATGTCCCTCTCTTCATGATTTTGACTAACATGTCCTTGATACCTCCCTATTTGAAGTGACTGAGTGAGCGTAAAGTGTCAGTCAGCAGTGTGAAAACGAGACTGAAACATGAGAAGACAACAGAACAGCATGCGCTGTCTTTTCCTCTCTCTTTATCAGGTTATCGCGCTGTTCACTGCGGTATCATGTACCAAGCGGCCCCTCAGGGCACCCGTCTGGATGCAAAGCTTTGCCATAGTTGATGAAACAGAACACAAAACTATTTAATTAATTATTTCAAGTTCCAATTGCTGTATCTTGTGCCATGTTTTTCTAAATCCTGCTTGCTCTATCATAATCTCTCCCTTCCTTTACGATTTTAACACTTCCTGTATTGCTTGATAGAGTGCTTTACTTATACATGACATCAAGGCTACGGTGTGAACATTCTTCTGCATAGACTTCTTTGTGCATTTGTATATAAATACAGATATCTTCTATTCTGTTGGCCATTCCACTGTCTTCCAAATCTGTTGATAGATTATTGTCTAGCTTTTATTTCTTTTAACAGTGTTGTTGCTTCACCTGAAGGAAGCAGCTATTGAACCCCATTTGTAATATGCACTGATGTAATTGATAATTAAGCATTATAACAAACGTCTTTCACCTACAATGTTGGACCACTTTATCCCTTCTACTGATTAGACATATTTTTTTTTAATGAGAATGCATTTTTAGTAGGGCTATGTCAGGCGTTTGTCGGGATCCGTTTACCGCCCTCTCTCATAGCAACAGCTGCAGGCGCGCGTGCTTATCCTTGCTCCTAGCAACCGGAGCATGTAGTGCGAGATAATGTAGGAGAGGGTAGGTGCAGTACTTCGCCGCTCCTCTCTCCGTTCACTCTCTCTGCTTCCTGCGATCCACTTTCTCATCCGCTCGCGCTTCACTCTCGACCATTTGCTAGCTGTGCGCCTCTCAAGAACATCTGGCAATGTGTGCTCGAGATGCCGCTGTGAAACATACGTCAACGCCGAACCGAGAACGCTATTTGTTTTCTTCACTTCATAAAATTTTTTAACCGTGCCCGCTAGCTACTAGAACTGAAAACGCATACCCCGTTTCTCTCGACTGAAAAAAAGCTATGTGCGGCGAACAGCGCTATTGGCTGCACAATGAAAAAAAAAACAATATTCTTCTAACGCTGGGTTGTCACGTGCGAAACGCCGCTATGGACGCTATGCAATGCATTTGCATTTCCTCACGATTCCATTCGGATATGTGTTTTTTTTGTGAGAGATACTGTATGTAGAAGACATTTGGTTTTAAAGGACTTGTTCTTCAGTGATGGTGAACGATTTCGCGAGTGACATACATTATTTTTTTAACGTTAATCCAGCTCCATTGGCTGAAAACTTCTGTGTCATTCATTGTGAGAACAGCGAGATGACAAGCTTGCACTCTGGATGTTCACTGTGGACGTCAGTAAACACAGATTGAGAGAAACACTTAAAAATTCCTAAATGTAGGAAAGCAACTGTGTCTGTGGGCACCGCTGGGGCCGAGAGCACCGAAAGCATGTGTTGGTTTCTCCGTTAGCACTGCCCCGAATGAAGCATAAGCACATGTGTCTGCAGGCCTTTCCGTAATGCTATGTTCCATTACAACAAGCAAGGCAGACACTACCCACAATGCTGTGTTCTAACAGTGACCGATCTATCGGCCAAATGTGAGAGAAGCAATGGGCTGCACCGTTTCTGGCACCTTCACAAGCCATCATGGTAACATTCAGGAAACCTAGGCAGTAATGTAGGAAAGTTGCGCTAGACAAAATACCACTATGTATATGTGTGTAGAGATAATAAGGTTGAGTGACAGGCAGGGAGGTTAACCAGAAGAAAATTTCCGGTTTGCTACCCTGCACTGGGGAAAGAGAAATGGGGATATGTGTTTAATGGTCCGTGTAGCATATCAGGTAAAATTAAAATTAATATTAGGCACTTCAAAGTTAGGCTGCAGCGTTATTCGATGCTAATCTTAGTCATAGCCTGCCTATACAAAATTGACGTTGATTGATATGTGGGGTTCAACGTCCAAAAATCACCATATGAGGATGAGAGACGCCGTGGTGGAGGGCTCCGGAAATTTCGACGACCTGGGGTTCTTTAACGTGCACCCAAATCTGAGCACAAGGGCCTACAAAATATCCGACTCCAACGAAAATGCAGCCGCCGCAGCTGGGATTCGATCCCGCGACTTGTGGGTAATTAGCCGAGTACCTTAGCGACTAGACCACCGCGGCGGGGCACGAAATCGACGTTCATCAGGAAGTTAAAACGTGGAACCCTGCTTAAAAGTGCCCTTGTATAGGGACTTGAACTGCCAGTCGGTACATCTCTCTCATAAAGTGGTTGAACTGTAACTGATATTTGATATTTATATGTACACAAGGCTTTTCCTGCGTATTACTTTTGCTGAAACGCGCACACACACACACACAATATATATATATATATATATATATATATATATATATATATATATATATATATATATATATATTGTGTAGTTATTTGTGGTTTCTACATGTTTCCCCACCGTTGGGTCCTCTGTTTTGTGGCTGTGAATACTGTATTAGTGGGTTGAACAGATTGTGCAAGATTTTAACTCTTTCTTTTCATTATTTTGCCCAATCCATTTTTTTTCCGTTAGCAGATCTTGGTTTTTAACTTTAGGTAGCCCTGTCATTCCCTTCATATTGTTAGAGTCAGTTTGTTTACCTGGTTCATAAGTATCCATAGTTCTATCTCATTTGTGCAGCCAGGGGCAGTGTTGGAGTGGGGAGGTCTATGCCCACTTTTATGCTCACCAAAAAAATATATTTGGCTACAATTCTTTCCTGACTGCAGTCTTTTCTCTTTCCCTTTCGCAACATGACACTAGTGACCACGTGTAGGCTGTGTCACCCTTAGTTTTGACCAGCGTTCTTTCATGGCCTGTGCTAACCACAAGGCTTTTCTTCTCACTTCTCCTTTCCCGTAATTAAGCATTAGAAGAAGCTGTAGGGCACCACTCCACATTTCAGGTGTACAGGGTTCGATGTATCAGTTTGTCGAAAATGGGGAAATACCTTGACTTCACACTCGCGGCAGTAACGGTACTGAACTTCATAAAGGCGGCCTTTTCTTTCTTTCACGTTGGCGGCTGATGCACGCTGTCAGTCATGGTGCAGCTGCTGTGACCGCCTCCAACCGTAAGCGTGTGCGCAGGGTTTCCCAGCGTCCCCTTCTTGTTGTCTGCGCTGTTTTCGCCTCACCAAAACTGGCGTGCTTCTGTTGTCCCACGACCAGCAGAATTGCATGAGAATGGCAGGTCACTGCAACGGGTGACCAGCTGTCAGAGTCTGGCCAGTTCTGAGGTGATCAAGCCGGCCGCGAGCGGCAGTCTGCGGACACTGCCAATTGTGCTTCACAAACAGGCAGTCATGTTTAAACTGTAGCGTAACATAACCTAACCGTACAAGTCAAAGATATTGATACGAAAATGCGGCTAAACACGGCTGCAAGAAAGAGGAGGACGAAGTGGGTTGTTCCGTTGGATGCTGGTCTGGCGCCATCTTACTCGTCGAGTTCTGTGCGCTGTAAATAGATCATTAAAGAAGTTACTCGTAACATTATTGGTGGAGGTGGACGACCCCTGTACCTCGATGGAGACGCGCAGCGGTCGCACCATCGGTGAGCTTTCGACTGCTTCGACTGCTGGTACTTGCTCTACGCCGCCCTCGTCAGTCCAAGCCACCACCTACGTCACACTCCCGCACCTCCGGGATCCCGGCACTTTCTCCGGTGATGGTACGATCGACCTCGACACTTGGCTGAAGCGGTACGAGCGCGTCAGTGCAACTCACCGCTGGGATCCCACGCTCATGCTCGCCAACGTGCTTTTCTACCTGGACGGCACTCCCCGAACATGGTTTGAAAGCCACGAAGCCGACATAACGAGCTGGGATCTCTTCAAAGAAAAGATACGTGACCTGTTTGGCGATTCATCTGGTCGTCAGCTCGCTGCGAAGAAGACTCTTGCCACACGGGCCCAGTCTTCTACCGAATCGTACGTCTCCTACATTCTTGACGTTTTGGCCCTTTGTTCCAAGGCCGACCAGTCCATGTCCGAAGACGAAAAGGTTAACCACGTCTTGAAAGGCATAGCCGATGATGCTTTCAACCTGCTGGTTTTTAACAACATCTCGAGCATCGACAACATCCTTAAAGAATGCCGACGTCTCGAACAAGCTAAAGCCCGCCGTGTAGCCCAAAACATCGTGCGCCTTCCGAACACAGCGGCCACCTCTTCGTGTGACGACGTCTTCCACCAGGCCCCTCCATGTGACAACCTCACACGCATCATTCGTCGAGAGGTCGAGGCAGCACAACCGGTAGCCACGCCACTACCGACGCCTACGCCTTCCCCGACCACGATTTCTTTGATACAAGCCGTCGTTCGTCAAGAGCTATCGAATGTCGGCCTACATCCTGTACCTGCCGTATACTCTGCTGCACCTTCTTTTCGTCCCCCTTCTGCTCCTCGCATACAACGCAATCCGTCCCAATGGCGTACCCTTGATGATAGGCCCATATGTTTCAACTGTCGACGCGTTGGTCATATCGCACGTCACTGCCGCAGCCGCTGGGCTCCACCGTCCCATTATGCACCTCAGTATCCCACCACTTCTGCTCGCCAATCGTCCCCATCACTTTCTTCATCAACGCCGACCACATTTTCCGCTCCTACAGCACCTCTCAGCAGACCTCGCTACGACCGGTCACCGTCCCCTGCTCGTCGTCAGTCCCGGTCGCCCCCACAACGCCGTGCTGCCTCCCCGACCTATTCGCAGCATCTCCGACCGGAAAACTAGGCCGTGCAGCTTCTGGAGGTGGAGCTGCGTTGACGACCTTCGTAAGAAATCCTCGATTAACGTTAACAACGAACCGGAACCTTTTGGACGTTACTGTCGACAATGTTCGTGTCAGTGCGTTGATAGATACTGGCGCGCATGTGTCCATTATGAGTGCTAACCTTCGCCGCCGACTTAGAAAAGTTGTCACGCCCGCCCTCAACCGAGCTGTACGAGTCGCCGATGGAGGAACTGCCGCAATTCTTGGCATGTGCTCTGCGCGAGTGTCTATTGGGGAGAGAAGCACTGTCGTTCTTTTCGCCGTTATCGAACATTGCCCTCATGAACTCATTCTCGGTATGGATTTTCTAGCCACGCACTCTGCCCTCATAGACTGTTCAGCTGGCTCTCTCCATCTCGATTTACCCCTCTTTTCCGACCCGCCTAGCCCACCGCAAACCAGCCTCTGCTGCATTGATTTCACGCGTCTCCCTCCTAACTCCGTCACACATGTCGACTTATCCTCCACGCCGCCAGTACCTGATGGTGATTACATGGTGGCCCCGATTCCTGCAGTGATGCTTACGCATGGGGTTGCTGTGCCGCATATGATTCTGACGATTAAGAGAAACCGCACCTTCCTTCCACTGGTCAACTTTTCAGTCACCACCCAAGTTCTGCCACAGGGTATCTCCCTGGCCAAAATTACTGCTCTCCAAGATGACCATGTCGAGCCCTTCAGAGTTGACGATTGCTGCAGCTCAGTCAGTGGTTCCACTCCATCACGTTCTTGGGGTGCCGACATTGAGCGAATGGTGTCATCGGACCTCACGTCTGAGCAAGCTTCAGCGCTTTGCCACGTTCTTGAGGGCTATCGTAGCATTTTCGACTTTGCCAGCAACTCTTTAGGCCAAACGACCATTGTCACCCATCGCATAAATACTGGCCATGCAACCCCCATTCACCGACGCCCCTACCGTGTGTCGGCGTCGGAGCGTGCAATATTACAACATGAAGTTGGCAAAATGCTTGCGAAAAACATTATCGAGCCTTCATGCAGCCCCTGGGCGTCTCCAGTCGTCCTTGTTAAAAAGAAAGATGGAACATGGCGCTTTTGTGTCGATTACCGTCACCTTAACAAAATTACCAAAAAAGACGTTTACCCTTTACCTCGCATCGACGACGCCCTCGACTGCCTGTACGGTGCCACCTATTTTTCAACTATTGACCTTCGGTCAGGGTACTGGCAGATAGCCGTCGACGAGATGGATCGCGAGAAGACCGCATTCATCACTCCTGATGGTCTTTATCAGTTTAAGGTGATGCCCTTTGGACTCTGCAATGCACCAGCCACATTTGAAAGAATGATGGACTCATTGCTTCAAGGGTTGAAATGGTCCACCTGCTTGTGTTACCTTGACGATGTTATTGTCTTTTCGCCCACATTCGACTCGCATCTCGATCGTTTGTCAGCTATTTTGGACGTTTTTCGCCGAGCCGGACTCCAGCTTAACGCCTCCAAGTGCCACTTCGCTCGTCGCCAAATTTCCGTGCTTGGTCACCTTGTCGATGCCCAAGGCGTGCGTCCAGACCCAGAGAAAATTCGTGCAGTCACGAACTTTCCCGTTCCGAGGACCACAAAGGATGTCCGCAGTTTTGTGGGGTTGTGCTCGTATTTCAGACGCTTTGTTAAGGACTTTGCGACCATTGCACGCCCACTCACAGACCTCTTGAAGAAAGACGCGTCGTTTACCTGGGGCCATGATCAAGCGTCATCGTTTTCGCAACTTACGACACTGCTTACAACGCCACCAATCTTGGCTCACTTTGATCCATTAGCCCCAACCGAGGTTCACACGGACGCCAGTGGACACGGCATAGGAGCTGTGCTATTGCAGCAACAACGCGGACACGACCGTGTTATAGCCTACGCAAGTCGACTACTATCTCCAGCCGAGCGCAACTATTCCATCACGGAGCGCGAGTGCCTCGCCCTTGTATGGGCAGTCGCCAAGTTTCGCCCATACCTGTACGGGCGCTCATTCCGTGTTGTCACGGATCATCACGCGCTCTGCTGGCTAGCCTCCCTGAAAGACCCCACGGGACGTCTCGCTCGTTGGGCTCTACGCCTTCAAGAGTACACGTTCTCTGTAATGTACAAAACAGGGCGATTACATCAGGATGCGGATTGTTTATCCCGCTACCCTGTTGACGAAGCAACCGATACCGACGCTATCACGGACGTTTTTTCCGTGTCGCAGCTGTTAAACATTGGCGAAGAGCAACGTCGGGATGCTTCTTTACGAGCCATCATTGACAAACTGGAGTCAACGCCACGCGACCCGTCCGTACGAATGTTTTTGGTGAAAGACGGGATCCTATATCGCCGAAACCTTGATTCCTTCGGATCAGACTTACTTCCTGTCATCCCAGCGCACCTGCGTTCCTCTGTCCTGCATCAACTCCATGACGCTCCCATAACGGGCCATTTGGGCGTTTCTCGCACGTACGATCGAGTACGACGTCGGGTTTTTTGGCCTGGACTTGCCCGCTCTGTTCGACGCTATGTCGCCGCTTGTGAGCCTTGTCAGCGTCGCAAAACGCCGTCTGCCCTCCCAGCCGGCTACCTTCAGCCGATCGACGTTCCCAACGAGCCTTTCTTCCGAGTTGGTCTCGACCTGTTGGGCCCTTTTCCACTCTCCACAGCCGGAAATAAATGGATTGCTGTTGCCACGGACTACGCTACGCGGTACGCAATCACACGAGCACTCCCGACCAGCTGCGCTACCGACGTTGCGGACTTTCTGCTGTACGACATAATATTAGTGCATGGTGCTCCCCGTCAACTTCTCACCGACCGTGGTCGCACGTTCTTATCAGCTGTCGTTCATGAAATCCTGAGGTCTTGTCATACCAAGCACAAATTTACTACGTCGTACCATCCCCAGTCAAATGGCCTCACGGAGCGCCTTAACAGGACCCTAACCGATATGCTTGCCAAATACGTTGCGCCAGACCACCACGATTGGGACATTCATTTGCCGTATGTGACGTTCGCCTACAACTCATCTCGTCACAACACTGCCGGATATTCGCCCTTCTACCTACTATATGGCCGGGACCCAACTCTACCTTTAGACACGTTACTACCTGCGGCCACTGAATATGCTGGTGAAGCCATTGCCCGCGCCGACCACGCGCGCCAAGTCGCCCGTAACCGTCTACAGGCTTCACAGGCGCGCCAACAACAGCTCTACAATTCTCACCATAGGGACGTGCACTTTTCTCCGGGTTCTCTCGTGCTCCTCTGGTCACCTACTCGGCGTGTGGGACTGTCGGAAAAACTGTTGTCGCCCTACACTGGACCATTCCGTATCGTTCGCAAAGTGACAGACGTCACGTACGAGATTGTTCCAACTGATCCCACAAAGTCATCGTCAGCTCCGAGCGACACCGTTCACGTGGCTCGGCTAAAGCCCTATTACCCCCCTTCGACATCATCTGCGTAAATTTAGCACCGGGACGGTGCTTCTACCGCCGGGGGTTATGATACGAAAATGCGGCTAAACACGGCTGCAAGAAAGAGGAGGACGAAGTGGGTTGTTCCGTTGGATGCTGGTCTGGCGCCATCTTACTCGTCGAGTTCTGTGCGCTGTAAATAGATCATTAAAGAAGTTACTCGTAACAATATCATCTACCAGCAGCCTCCTCCAGCTTGCAGACGGCCCCTGCTGGCCTGTACAATAAGACGCAGAGTGGTGTTTTCAATGACCCGCCAAAAAGAGCGCTCAATGCAAACACCGCCTCCGGTTGTGTCGATGGTAGCGCCAAAAACTGGCGATCAGAACATTACGGCAAAGAGAATGCTGCCAAAATATCTAGCATGCTCCCTAATGCTCTAAAAGCGCTGAGATTGGCTATAAAGTTTTGTAGTCAAGATGCATTGAGCGCTGTCGGACTTAGCATGCGCGGACGACAAAAAACTTGGGGAGAGTTTCAGCCTCCTTCAACTAGATAGCGCTAAGTGAGCGTTTCTAGTCTAGCAACCACTCTAACGCGGCCTCTGTCACGTGCATAGAGGAAGAAAAATCCGTGGCCTCGTGCATTGAGAACTGCATAGCACGTGCCTGCTTGCAGCGACGGTCTTTGTCTTGTTAACGCAGAGGATTGAACGTTGTTGCGGCTGCCCTAATCGAGTGATATCGCAAGATGCGGGCCAAACAGACCAAGACTCGAGCTGCGTCCTTGCCCAGAGGCGGTAACTACTACTTTTCTTCCTGGTCTTACGAAGATCGTGCGTTCTTGCGTGCCCTGTACAAAATGTTTCCCTGCACGAAGGTTCACCTTATGGTGCGAATCATGGAGTCTACTCCTAATGCCGACCACTGGGATTGCAGTCAGTGGCGCTTGTGGGCAAACATGGCCCGTCAGGTGCGCTCATCGATAAGGAAGCAAGTGGCTCCCAAGGAAATGGAGGCGTTCTTCTGGGACGTGATCGCTGATGGCACGGATCAGGACGAGGTGACCGAAAGGCTAGACGCGCTGATTTTCGGCGACGCGTCGCCGGCTATCTTGGCCCGGGAGATGGGCAGCAGCGCATTCAAGTTCGTCAAATCGACGGCCACGATAGAAGTGAAAAGCGAAGACACTTACGAAGAGAGGGACGATGATGAGGTCATGACCGACGACGACAAGGACCCAGACTTCACGGTGGGCTGTTCGAGGACGGTAGCGTCCAGAGGCTCGAAGCGGGCTCCGAAGCGGGCAGCGAAGCGTGCGAGGTCTCCCGAAGACGAGCCAGTATCAATGAAACTGACGCCGTACTCTGGGAGTGCTAAGATGGGTGAAGCCATGGCCGGTCCCAGTTTAGATGTTACCTTCGTTCAAGCTCCTGACTCTGAGAATAGTTGGATCTCGGCTGGGCCTAATTTTACGTCGTCGCCGGCTACCTTGGCCCGGAAGATGAGCAGAAGCTCAATGAAGATCGTCAAATCGACGGCGAGGGTAGAAGAGGAGAGCGAAGACATCTACGAAGAGAGTGACGACGATGAGGTCACGTCCGACGACGACAAGGACCCAGACTTCACGGTGGGAAATTCGAGGTCGGGCAATGTTGCGTCAAGGCGCTCGAAGCGGACTCCGAAGCGGGCTGCAAAGCGGACTCCAAAGCGGGCTCCGAAGCGGGCTCCAAAGCGGGCTCCAAAGTGGGCTCAAAAGCGGGCTCAAAAGCTGGCTCCAAAGCGGGCTCCAAGGCGGGCTCCAAGGCGGGCTCCAAAGCGGGCTCCAAAGCGGGCTCCGATGCGGGCTCCGATGCGGGCTCCGATGCGGGCTCCGAAGCGGGCTCCGAAGCGGGCTCCGAAGCGAGCGAGGTCTCTCGAAGACCAGCCACGATCAGTGAAACCGGCGCCGTACTCTGCGAGCGCTAAGATGGGTGAAGCCGTGGCTGGGTCCGGTTTAGATGTCACCTTTGTTCAAGCTCCGGACTCTGGGAACGCTAGCATTGTTGAACTCTCGGCTGGGCCCAACTTCGAAGTCGCCTGCGTGCCAGAGTCTGTAATGCCTGAAGTCTACAAGATGGACGACGCCCGGCAACAGGCCTTTGGGCAAGATGCCGACGGCGGAGCTGCTGAACTCGAAGAGTATGACGAGACGGGAGCGCACGGGCAAGGAATCTCCAGCTGCCCGCCTCCTCCTTGCGCCGCTGGTGGTCGTTCTGGACGGGCGCTTGATCGCGATAGTCCAACGTTGGTGAGCGACAATGTGAGCGGCACCGTAGTTGTTATCCCGCCTGATTCGCAACCGACGCGCATTCCGGGTGAGGCGAATCACGTCGATGGCGACCTTCTATCGTCTGGCGTCGGTGATGGTGAACTTGGAGGCTTTAGACAAAGCTGCTTCACCGGCAGAGATGTTTGCCATGACTACACCATGCCGCTGCCGGACGTCGAAGTCCACACCCCCGAGACTGCCATCTCTTTCGACAAGGAAGTGCAATGTATACATAAGCCCACGTTCGAGGACAAGGCGGTGCAGTGTGACATATACTCGTCTAGAATAGCCGAGATGATGCACAAGGAACATCTTCTGCACATGGAAGTGTTGCTCTATCGTAACGATGTGCTCATGAAGAAGTTGGACGGGCGCCTCTAGTCAACACGCGTCACAGTTGCCGATGATGCAAGGATTACGAGTGTTGCGTAATCGTAATAGTGAGGAAGGTCGAAAGCCCGGTTTGAAAGTCGTGGCTGGAAATTTTTTTGTTTAAATTTTTGCATCCATGCTTCAAACATGTTCAGCGCGAAGTCATGATACTCATTTGCATTAAAGCTTGTTAAGTACCCATCGAGTCACTACCACATGTTTCGCGGTTATCAGTCAGTTTCATGTTTCAGTGCGTTGACTGTTATTGTGGAGTATTGCCATTAGAGTACTTCTAGTCTCAATAAGTTAGTCTGTGTCATCGTTGCAATGAACAATAATAAATGCAAGAACTCCAGTAACTGACAGGATTGGTTGGTTTTTGATTGTGAAGCACTAAAGTACAATTATGACCGCGAAGAAGTTATATTTTTTGG
>NW_023611665.1:0-100352 GCF_013339725.1 Rhipicephalus microplus
TAGAACAACACTTCAATACAACTAACAAAGTACATCAACACTTGATACAACAAAAAAATACATATAAAGAAACAATAAATCAGCTTACAAGAGAGAACTATTACAAACTACACAAACTAACAACAATAGAACTACGGAGGAGAAAGTTCGAAGATATAAACAGGTGAAGGCATACGTGTGATGACCGGCAGCGTTGCGTCCCCGACGATCGGATGCGAGAAGTCGAAGACAGTTCTGGCACGACTGCGATGTCGGCGGTGTTGCAACGCTGGTGGCTCCGAGAGGCTAGTGCTTGCAGGTGACTTCGGGCAGGTTGAGCTAACTCGAGGCGAAGTCCCGATGTCTACGTTGCAGACGTTAATATCGCGTCACAGCTAGACGAACGGCTATGTTTAGGTGGCCAGCCGATACAGAGCCACACTAAAAACTTCTAGAAGAGATACTTGTTGATCTGTTTCTACACCATGTTGGTCAGCGACTAGTCTGTCTAGCAGGGCAAAACACGAGGGGGATTTACCCTCGTGTCTCCTCGCTCTCTTCCTTGGGGAAAAGAGACCTCTACATGGGTCCAATCATGCGTGTTTAATTGATGGAAACTCCGCTCCAAAATATATTGACCCCACCCCTTTTTAATTGGGAGAGGCCCTCAACTAGCGAGAGTGACAACCTGTTGGGATGTTGTCATACGGCTTGGCCACCTGAGGTTTTCCCACGGTTTCCCCGTGGGAAACGGTCAGACTGTTTGGCTCTTAGCCGGTGCGTCCCGTAGTCTAATCCTTGTTCGGGGTACATCGCGACCTTCCACGAACTTTCAGACGCCGCCGCAGTAACAAAAGGATCAAACGTCAGCGGCGACGTTCGAAAAAGAGCACCCCATTCTGCACTTCTCGGCTCCCTTTCATGCGCCCGCCGTTCCCGCGGTCTGTGGGGGAGTATGGCGCCCGTTAATTGCCGTGACGCGGGTCGACAAAAATTGCCGTCCGTGACATTGTGGTATGGCTGATGATGATGATAGTGACGACTCGGCATGACTTGGCAATTGTTCCGTGGGAACACTTCAGTATTTAGCTCCGTTATTTGCCCGCATTGCTGGAGCAGTGATTATGGTTCTCGGCTGCTCACTCGAAGGTCGTGGGTTCGATTCCGGCCACGGAAGTCACATTTCGAGCGGGATGAAGTGCCATTGGCCCGTGTACTGTGCGACGTTAGTGCACCAGAACATTAGATGGTCGAAATTTGCGGGGCCCTACAATACGCATCTCTCATATTCATGTCGTGTTTTAGGGATGCAAAACACCAGATATCATCTCAACAGGGAAGCTGTTATCAGCCTAGGTTTTTAAATCCGGGATTCGTGGTAACGCAGATGGGCGCCAAAAACGGGGCAAACCTCAAAGAAAAACAGCAGTTTCAACTACTTACCATCGGTCCACCGAGAATCAAGGACAAGCTAGCCCTACGAACGGGTACGCACCATGGAAGTCCGTGCGGCGCACGAGAAAGCTATCACCATCATAGATGTGCATGTATCGCACAAGCTGGGTAAAAGCGATTGCGCACAACTTTCAGTAATCAAAGGCGGCTACACAGTAAGCTCAACAAATAGAGTGTGCATTACCATAGTCGCATCACTGTCACGTGGTTATACAAGCTTATGGCTATCCTACCACCTCGAAGCTTCACAGGGAGTCTGTAATAAAGAGCAGCGATGCCGCATACCTGAAAAACTTGAAATACATAGAAACACGATAACCTGATGAAGGGAAGGCCACCAGCTATACTGTTTTATTACTCTCCTCGAGGCGGAGCGAGTTAAATCTTTACTCCCCAGTATTCACGAAAAGATTATAACGGCGTTTATCCCGGGCAGGCGCTCTGACGTTCTTCGCGACCGTACGACTGGCCACGGGCGGGCACGACGCCGGTTTCCTGTGCAGCGCTTTGCCGCCCTGCGCCGTGCCCATGTCGTTGATCAAGGTGGTCGCCCTGGACTGGTCTCGTCGCGCCTGCAGGCAGCTCGCCCTGGAGCGGCTCGACGACACCTCGGCACTGATCGCGTTCTGCCGCACGGTTGCCGACTACAAGGCCACCTACCACGAGGAAATGTTCGCCGGTCTTCTCAGGACGCAAGTGGACATGTGCTGCGAAAGTGCGTATACGCTTCTGCTGTCCTTATCACTTAAAGCATCGCAAACGACAGGGCAAGAAGTGGACACCACGAACGCTTCGTAGTGTCCGTAGAACTTTTGAAACCGTTTTTAGTGCCGACTTCTTGTCCTGTCTTTGTCGCGCTGCTTTAAATAATATGGCACAATACGACCTAGACTAGCTGTCTACCCTACCATCCTGTTCCTTATTGATAAATGCCTCATCCACCCAGAAAGTTTACCGCTGGCGGGAACACATGCGATGTAAAGATTGTCACTACGCACTGGTGTCACCACATTACATCATGGCGCCACCAAAACTTCTGACATACTTCTGATGTCACGTTTTGACGCCACACGATGAAATCTCATCACATCGTTCCTTGGTGAAATGTGGCCTGATCACGGAGGCAATATGAAACCATGTGAGTTGCAAACAGATCGAAATACCTACGAGCTCAAAGGCAATGGAAAAGTCGTTAAGTGCAGGAAGATTTCAGAGCGGGGGGGGGGGGGGGGGGGGGGGCAGGATCAGTTTATTGACTAAGAAGAAAAAGCAGACCATTGTGATTTTTGCAATGGGAATGATACTTACATTCAATGAGTATTAGAGTCACCGTCACGTTCGTATAATGTGCCCACCAGTAAGATTACCCGGCACGTCGTATGTTCTACGTGCTGGGCCTACCGCCTTTCGTAGCCCTAAAATTGATACAAAACGTGCCGGCATAACCTGCGTGTGCTGTGCTATCAGAGCTTGCTTTTGGGTTCAAGTTATAAATAGAAGGAAGGTCGCTTGACTTGCTGGAGTGGTACTATTCCTTTCCGCCAGCTTTTTTTTTTTCTGAATGTATCGGAGGCACGTTGCAATGAAAGGCAGTGCGATGAATTTACTCACCTTTTTTCTCATTGCAAAGTCATACCAGTGTTGTGACAGAGTGCATTATTTGTCATGGAGTGACTCCTTATCGTATACAAGTCAGTATGATGTATACAGGTGTAGAGGCCTGTGTACTAGTGCGATGGCAGTACGCGTTAAAGAGCGCTAGATGGTCAAAATTTCTGGAGCCATGCTATATGGGGGCACACCGACGCTACTTTTGTGCCATGTGAAACATCCTTAAAATGACATGATGGCGAGACAGTATTCCTACTTCACTTGCTTATCAGTTTAAGTGTTCAACCTACCTTCCTTCACTCGAAGCTTTCTGCTCTTAACGTGGTTTTCCACTGCTTCCGTGATTAGTTCATGTTTGATCAGGCGATGGTGTCACGCGATGACGTTATCATGGGACGGAACGTTGCGTAACGTCATAATGACGTCAGGATGTCATACCATTCGGTGATTTGCGACGTCACGATGGTGTCATATGGTGATTTCATCACGGTATGATTACTTTTTTGCCTCGTTCATATTCACGCCGATGCAAGTGGTCAGTTTTTTTTTCGTTATGAGACGAACGCTTCGCTAGAATCATAAATTCTGCTCGCAGTGCTGGACGCGGATCTCAAAGCCCAGGTCGACTGGAGCCCGCTTAATCCGTCAAAGGTGGGCGTCGGCTTGGAGGTGTACTACTGTTTACGGAGGCCGTCATTTTATTCGTCTATCTGAGCTGCCGCACCTCTGGCCGATTTTTCGTCCGGATTCTGTGGGCGACCCGTCACGTGGGTTCTACAGACGCGGAGGTCAACAACGAACGGCGCACGGTGAGCGGTATTTCTTTAATATGGGACAATAGCTCTCGTTCACTGGGTGCCGGCAACTATTATGACGATCAGTGAGGAGTCAAAGGTTGAAAAGGAAAGCAGCTATAGGCCATCGGCGTCTCTACTTCACGTCATTTAGAGACGGTACTGGCTGATCCCGTGTCCAGCGTTCCGATGTATATACGCAAGTGCGTTGCTGCAATACGGGGCTATCATTAGTAGCGTTTTTCATTGCAGTGCTAGCCCTAGGTCAACAAAACTTCAGGAGCTTACTCGGGCTCAGATTCACCAGAGTTTTCCCGAGCCGGACTCACTCGAAAATTTTCTTCCACCGCACTCACTCAGACTCAATCTCGGCAAAACATTACTCACCCGGACTCACTCAGACTACGACTCACGGCTCGTGCTCTGAATCCGAGCGAGTTGACTGATGAGTCTGTTAGCCTATAGAATTAGCGTTTTACACAATGGTGCCGATGCTCTTTAACACCGATATCACACGTAGTCAGCGCTTTGCTTTGCGTCTTTTGATACAGTACCTTCGAATGCGAGTTGGGAGTGCTTGCAAGCCATCAAGGTCACTTCATTGAAAGAAATGACAACATAAGACTGATTTGTCGATGAAGTCCTTGGAAGAGCTGGAGGGGGGATGGTGGGACTTTTGCGACTTTTCTATTTATCTATCACGATACTCACAGCACCTTTTGGCATTACGAGAGGGGGGGGGGGCAACACTGTGGCAATACTGAGTTTGCCAACTAAAAGCAGGTAATTTTTTTTATTTGATACCCACAGCGCTATAAGGCATTACAGTGGGAGGAATACAACATGATTACAAGACAGAACACAAGCTCAATTTGCGGCAACTACAGTACAGCCTATCCAGATAGTAGGAAGTACACTGAATACACAACGTAAAGGAGATTGACAAAAATGTACAAAAAATGCCAGCGGGTAACATACAGTAAGACGAAAACAAATACAATTTGTATACCGCACAACAAAACACCCGTCATCAACTGAACAATTCACTTGACTCTAACACAGGAAAAAATTAATCACTACCAACAGCGACAACGATCGCTGAAAATTATCGATTCCACTGGGAAACAAATAGCCAAATACACAAAAAACAGCAAAACACATTCAGTATTAAAAACACAGAAGCAAATAGCCCAAAGGCCATCACGAGGACCATTTACGATAGAGATTCTGCAAAGAGGAAGCAAAGTAATCGGGGGAGATAACAGTGGCAATGAGTGTCACGAGGCCGTTGGTTGCACTGTAGTGAATTGTACTGGGAAAAATAAAATTAGTTCATCCTACATCTTATCTCCCTGATTTTGTAGGCATGATAAAAAATGAGTAAGGTGTAATCAGGATTGTGCAAGTAATGATCCCTGTCAATACCAGTGACATTATAGAATATATCAAGAAAAATAGGAACCTTAAATATTCCGTAAGCTGCTGCAGTGACTCCCATTCAAGGCTTTTCTTTGCACTGGACATGCTAAAGTGACGGGTGTAAGCGGCATAAACAAATCTCGCAACTGAATCTTAGAATTTTTAACACATTGAATGTCCCCTGCTGGCAAAGATCCCAAACGCGACAAGAGTATTCAAGTGTTTGTCTAACACATTGGTTTTACACAAGAGCTAGTTTGCTGCAAGTGTTAAATTTCTTGCATTTCTCCTAAGAAAAACTATAACACTTCCACCTTGCAAGTCACAGAGTCGTAAAAGAATTATGGGATGAAGACTGTTATTTGCGGGCAGCGGGCCTCACTTGAAAGGTCGGCGGGCCGCTTGTTTGATGACCCTTCTGTATAGTTGCTAATATTTCTCTCCCGTTTGTCCTTAAATTCAACTTTGCCTCTGACGCTGCAGGTTCACCGCGCATGCGCCGAGCACACCGTGGGCGACTACGCGTTAGTCGCCGAAGAGGTGCACAAGTGGTACGGCGAAGACTACGCCGTGTGCGGCTTCAACCTGGCGCTTGCCCGTGACGAGTGCTTCGGCCTGCTGGGCGTCTACGGCTGCGGGAAGAGCAGCGTGGCCCAGATGCTGGCCGCCCACACCGTCATGAGCATCGGCGAGGCCTACATGGGCGCCAAGAAGCTGTCCGATTCACCGCGACAAGTGAGTTCGCGCCCTCGTCTGATCGTGTCGAAGCGGTCAGTCAAAACGAATGAACGCCCTGTCATCCGGAGGAAACCTTGCCGCGCCGTGCCTTAGCAACCGCCAGAGCGGCGTAAGCCGCTAACGCGATGGCGTATAGCACAAAATAGCTTGCCATAGCTATCTCCACGTCAAGTGGCGCCATCTATAAGTATGAGAGACAATTAAACAGGCAATCTCACAGCCGAGCTAGACTGCACCTGCGCGCGCTTGGTCTCGGCCACGGAGAAGTGGTCTCGGCCGTGGCAACCTATGTCTTCGAAATTTCGGTAACGCCCGTCGGGCCTCGCTAAGTCTACAGCGTCTATTAATTGAGTATGGTTGTTGATAACGGTGCCGTTCGACACAAGTACATTGCTGTCAAAGTTTGACGTGAATGTGAAGAAAATAATAGTTTGGAGCTAACAAGGTATAGAGCTTACGTGAGCCACTTGATATATTTGAGGTAAACGGAAAGCATTTTCTGCGGTGCGCCCATGTTTTGCGGATGCAAGCGTGCACAGTTTGCTATCGTTACTCCAGTGCACGCGTAAGCACAACGCATATTAGTACAATGGGGTGTCGGATAGAATGAAAAACCCTTAATGCAACATCCTGCAAAACATTTCACCACCACACAATTGCCATATATGGGGTAATAACGCAGAAGCGGGATTCTTTACAATATTTCATCTCTGAAGGGTCTATGTCGATGAACGCATCAATGTCCAAGAACGCGGTCGTCATGACCGAGAACTGAACTCATTCGCTGGGGTTTAGCACGACAGCAGCGTAGTCCTGAAGCCGTCGCACCGATATGGCTGGCCTCGCAGCTCATCAGGCAAAAAAGCTGCACTAGCCATTGTGCGACGCTCTAAGCATGTTTGGTATAGCGACGTTGTAGTGTACAGTTCATGCGCAAGACAGGGCAATTTAGGGCTAAGTGACGTACATACTTTCGCTTTTAACCTGTTTAGTGTGGGTCATCATATTGGTGCAATTACGATTTCAACGCGTAGATCAGACCAACCATTATCTTTGGGGACGAGATTCGTCGCGATATGGCGTGGTTATATCGAGAAACGGCGCGCACCTGTCGTGATTCTAAAAAACTTTGATGTTGCGTTTGATCTATGAGCACTCTACATGGAGTAAATAGGTCGACAAACATGCATGAATCGATTCACTCAGAATCAGATTGAGTCTGTAGTTTGAGCCTAAGCGAGCCAGGGTGAGTAGTATTTTTGTGTGTCTGAGCTGAGTGAGTCTGGTTGTGAAAAATCATAGTGTTAGTACGTGTGACTCCGGTTAAGGCAGAATTTTGGTGAACCGGATTCCGAGTGAGCCCTCTGGTCGAAATATTTTTTACCACAAGCTTGAATTTTTTTTTAATTTTTTGCTGACCTATTATCTTATGTAATGTATTTCAGTATTACTCACAGTCTTATGTCAACTCACAGATATATTCGCGACTTCTCGCGCGTACTACCAGAGAGAAAAGCAATTTCTTACCTTGCGCAGGGATGTGGAAGTAATGGTAAAAAAAAAGGATAGAGAAATGAAGCAAAAGACGATAAAAATATACCTGCATACACGCAGGGCGTTCCGAACAAAGCCATTTGGAGAGGTAGTTTAAACGCAGGAAGCTCAAGAGCGCCTTGACAGCTTTCTGCTGTGGCGTGAAGTTCTGTATGTGGCCCAAGAATATTTCTTCCGAACGCGTCTGTTCGTCCAGTCGATCGAGTGCATTGCGGAGTGACTCTCTCTCTGCGAGCAGTATTGCGGGCATTCGTACATGCCCAGTTGTTTTGTCACTGCCGCAAACACCACGGGCTGCAGTGTCGGCCATTCTATACGCGGAATGCGTGCGCATTGGTAAATGCGACACCCAGCCACAAGCTGCACACCAGGGTAGCATTACGTGGCCAAAGTCCTGGAAGAATTGAAGACTGAGGGTCGGGTCTAGGCTGCATAATCGTGCGTGCTTGAAACGTGGTTCGTTTCATTGCGACAGGGAGCGTTCGTGAGCAAGCATGTGGAGTTTCCGTGCAGCATCAGTTCTGGAGAGTGGAATTGACCTTTGATTGTTTTCAGTATGGGAAGACCGGGCAGCTGGATCAGCCCTCTCATTGCCAATAATCCCACAATGAGTTGGAAGCCATTGAAAGTCCACGTACTACAACGTTACTGTTGGTACATAAGGTAAATAGTTATATTTTAGAGGCGTGAGTGGCCGATGTCAACGAAGAGGGAGGCCCTTTGAGCTACCCCTGTGCACTCTGTCATGAATATTATTGATAATGATTCCTACTTGAGTGATAATGACTTTCTGTTCCCTTTCCCCCTCCTCCTGGATAAGAGGCACGAGCTGCTGGACGAGTATACATAGGTAACTCATCTTAACGGTGGTGAGCGAAAACAATTGAAGCACAAAAGGAATAAAAATTTATAAAGAACACCATCATGCACCCCCCCCCCCCCTGAGCATACGCATATGGCAGCAGGCGCCGTGTCTCTGGTGTTCTCTTCCAGTGGCAGTCTCAGGTCGGCTTCTGCCCCGAGGAAGACTCCTTCCTGGACTCCCTGAGTGGCGCCGAGATGCTCGAGCTGTTCGCCCGGCTACGCGGCGTACAGAGCGACAAGATCGAGAGGCTCGTGGAATGCGTCGTCAGCGTCGTCGACCTGAACGAGTCCGCCAGACAGGCGTGCGGCACTTACAGGTGCGCCGCTTGGTGTATAGCCCTGCTGTGGCACTCGCAGTAGTTCACAATCTTTGTTAGTTTGCTTTGCTCTCTAACCCGCGTTTGGAGTGAGCCACTACAGCGTAAGACTTAAAAAGTTATTATTATTATTATTATTATTATTATTATTATTATTATTATTATTATTATTATTATTATTATTATTATTATTATTATTATTATTATTATTATTATTATTATTATTATTATTGGCCCCAGTTACATGTTGGCACGGCCACCACAGGGGTAGGCAGAGGTGTCACTTATGTGAAAACTAACAGGAACAGGTTATCTATCTATCTATCTATCTATCTATCTATCTATCTGTCTGTCTGTCTGTCTGTCTGTCTGTCTGTCTGTCTGTCTATCTATCTATCTATCTATCTATCTATCTATCTATCTATCTATCTATCTATCTATCTATCTATCTATCTATCTATCTATCTATCTATATGTCTATCTGTCTATCTATCTATATGTCTATCTATCTATCTATCTATCTATCTATCTATCTAATGACTTTTTATGTGTTTGTTCAATATCGTCAGAATCTCTGAAACAAGCGAAGAAATATGGGGTGAGGTGGACTGCAAGCATTTTAGGCAGTATGAAGCAGCAGGGGTCCCCTGATACACAAATCGAAATAAATGTTAAACGATATTTATCGAAACAAATCTTATGCAGTTGAATCTCATTGCAGTTTAATCTCACATTCTGCATCATAATTTTTTTTTGCATGCCCGGCCAACGTTCCTTGGAAGTAATGCATAATCATGCGTCTATTACGATCATAAGTTTGCCCAAAGTTGGGCAACGCGACGTGGATCTTGACCAATATATCTATGAATCCTACGTTTAATTTTTTTTTCCGTATACTCTCTCATGTATAGCGCCCCAAAGACTCACGTTACGTGTGCACGTCGCAGAGCCGCTGAGGCCGCAGCAGCGTCGGCTTTGGTGCGGAAAATACCACTGCCAACTGCAATCTACGGACTCGAACACTTCGACGCACGTCGTAGCTTCGCCGCTAATATCTGAACGAGTGATCTGAGGCTTCTTTTTTTTTTTCAAAATATAATTTGTGAGATCTTACCACCCATAACTATGAAATCTTCATGAGGGTGCCATTGTGGAGGGTTCCAGCAATTCCGTCTGCGAGGTGCTTTTTCAACGTGCGTCTAAATCTAAGCACGCAGGTTGCTAGAGTTTTCCTTTCCCGGAAATGTGGCGGCCGATGCCGCCATTCCATCAAGAGACCTTCGAGTCAGCAGTTTACCACCTCACAACCATGAAGGGTTTCAAAAAATTTAGTCTTAGACGTCGCAAAGAAGAGTGTGCAGCGCAAATTTACAGCTGATTTTGCTCGATAAAAGCGAGTTCATGACGAAATGTGGATGTTTTCCTTTTTTCAACCTATTTGTTTAATAGAATTTCTGCATAAAACGTTTTATTTTCCGGCTCTAATGAAAGGCGTACAAACGTCATTCAACAGTATATCGTTTATAATGCACGCTGGAAGCTACAGAAAAACATTGCACATACACACATGCCGCTCTTTCAATTCAAAACGCGTAAACGCAGCAAACTCACATCATCATTTCAAAACAGATAAGCTCTTGTGAGCTGGACAACCATTGTTGTTGTTAGAGTTTAACGTCCCAAAACCACCACTTCATTCATTATAAGAGACAATGTAGTGGAGAGCTCCGAAAATTTCAACCACCTGAGGTTCTTTGATGGGCACCTAAATCTAAGCACATGGGCCTCAAACATTCTCGCCTCCATCGGACATGTGGGTGCCGCAGAATTTCGATCCCATGACCTGAGGGTAAGCAACCGAGTGCCTTAGCCTCTAGACCACCGTGGTGTGTTAGCTGGATTACCATATTTCTGAAATAAAACTTCAAATATTGCGCTAAATCTACCACTTCCTATTAACTTGCTGTTATTATAGCCCTTGTGTAGCTCTTGGAGCCCTTGAGGATCCCGTGCTAAATCCTAAAATAATGTATTTGCTCTCAAGTTGTCGGTTTTACATTTTGTTTTTAACGCAACTACATTGCCGTGAAACCAGAAGAAGTGCGTAGCGCGAAACCCAGTTATGGACTTGGCAATCACGCGTTTGCTGCACTTGCCAACGCTATGAAGAGGGCGCCACCGCCTCGACAAGCGCCCGATTGTCAGGACGGTGGCGCACCTCACCAGCGGCGCGGGTGTAAGCCGCATGTTTCAGAAGCGTTCTTCGCGGCTGCAGGTGTATTATTTCAGTTAATTCTCAGTAATTGCTGCAGCTAATATTATTTCAGACCTTGACCGTTTATTTTATACTGGTTTTGAGCATTGTTAGCCTCAATTTAGGCCTGCATTGACCACAGCGGTCCTATGCGACATCAAACAGTGTACACATGCCAGCCCCCTAAAGTGCTACGCACTCAATAGCAATACTTCGTAAGAATCACAACGAGTCGCCCATCTCTCGCTTGCCTGTTTCCAGTGCGGACGCCAGACGGAAACTCTCCATCGGGTTAGCCATCATCGGAGCTCCTCGGGTGGTGATTCTCGATGACGCCACCAGGGGTATTGACACCACCGGGCGCCAGATGATTTACGAGGCGCTGCGAGATCTGGCCCGCGTTTCTGCGTCAGCGATTATTCTCACCTCACGCAGGTGTGGAAACACTGCAGTGTGTTTTAATCTTGCCGAAGGAACAGCAACCGTGGGCAATGTTGAGCAAAAGGGCGTCGTCGCGCCACTATCTCACGTGAGATTGGTCAACAGCTTATACCATTCTACCAGTTGGACGCTCATAGATTGATTGATATCGGGGTTTAACGTCCCCAAACCGCCATGTGATTATGGAAGACGCCGTTGTAGAGGGCTTCGGAAACTTCGACCACGTGGGGTTCGTTAACGAGCACCCAATTCTTAGCACACGGGCCTACAGCGTTTCCGCCTCAATCGAAAATGCAGCCGCCACAGCCGGGATTCGATCCCGCAACCTGCGGGTCAGCAGCCGAGTAGCTTAGACACTATAGACCACCCCGGCGGGTACGAGCTGTTCTCTCACCGATTACTTTGTGTGGGGTCGACAGACCGCATGAAATTCACTTCGCTTCGCTAGAGCTGCTGTATTCATTTATGCTATAGCGTTTGTAGCGTAACGTCAGGTGAGATCCCTTGAGTTATTATTTGATAGTTTTATTTCGAATAGTATTCCAATTTGTTGAATTGCGTGCATTGCATCACTCTAGCACCAGAAGTATGATATCTGTTGGTAATGTTCTCTCGTATTTACTCACAAGACACTGTCAGTTTCTCGGTGGGAACGAATATAGGAAGGCGTAAATGACAATTACCCGTTCGTAGCACGAAGCCTCAAGAAAATACAGATCTCTCGGAAAGGAAAAGCCTCTTAGTTGAAGAAATTTCGTCGTATAGTTCTGTTATCGAACCCGAGACCGAATTTTTCGTAGGGTGGTCGCTCTGCCAACTAAAGGCAATATCGCTCAGCGTAACTACATTACACTGTTCAGGGTCGCTGTTGCGTGGAATTGCAATGGCGTCAAAACTCTAGCCAGATATTGCCAAAGTAGCGATGTCATTTAATAGCGTCGCTAAATTTATAGACAAATAGAACATCAATGTTATTATAAACAGACTCTTTACTATGGGTGATTAAATGCAATCATTTTGAAAAAGTGAAACAGGAAATTTCAATGGAGCCAGTAAATATTCATGGCCCCAATTGGTAATTATTTTCCGAAAAAAAAGGTCGAAAGTAGCCAACTTTGCACAAAGTAGACATTAACGGCCACCCTGGCACTGCCAACGAAGCTAACCAGTATGCTAGCAAGTGCCAGTGTGAGGGCGGATAAGGCAACAATTCGCCCTCGTATACTTAAAGTGAGGTCACATGGTACAAACATTCATTTTTATTATCCTTGCCATAACACATCGCTATCTGGTGGTATTTTGTAGAAGTCATTTTCAATACAATGCAGCGAATACTTCGATCTTGTAGTAGCTTTCCCTAAAGCAGTGAATGTGGTTGTGACCACGGTGCAGCACGGAAGAGTGCGACATGGCCTGTACCCGTGTGGGCTTGATGGCCGGCGGTGAGATCAAGGCCCTGGGCAGCATGATGGCGCTCAGGGAGTCCTTCTCCACGGGTTTTGTGGTCACCTTCTCGCTCGCCGAGAGGTTCACTCCGTACATGATCGAGAAGTCGGACAAGGCGGTCTCTCGGCTCTTTCCCGGAGCAAGGCGAGTCGACTGCCGAGAGGTGAGAGAACGGAGTGATTGTTTCTGTTCACTCCGTTTCGTTAGGAGGGCGTCTAAGACTGCAGTGTGATGTTTACTTCTTGATTCACCTATTTAATTCTTCCATATGCCTTGCAGGCCCATCGAAGGGCATTGAGTAAGGGGTGGGGGTGACGTCAGTAAATACTGGACTAATATTCAGAGAAAAACAGAAGAAAAAAAGGAACCAATATGAACAACAGGGTGCAACGTTGGTACGTAACGCTACAACTCAATAGAATTAAGTTATCCCGCAAAGTTTTACGATTAGACATAAATACAATTTATGGGTATATGCATGATTAGTCTACTACGTTTGAAAAAAAGTATTGCGCATGCGCAAGCGCTACGCTGCTGTACACTTCTCGTGAAGCTTGAAATGAAACGGAGAAAAGAAATTATTGCAGTTTACTCCGTTTCATACGGAGTAAGTGCCGGAGCGTAAAGCATAAATGACGAGCTCTGTTTACTCCGTTAAAAAATGGTTCTGCTCAAGTTTTAGTGTAAGCTATGTGTATTTAGCCCCGTTCACTCAACTGCAGAATGAGTACTTTCACGTGGGAGGTTCATTCAGGCATGCAAGACTGAAGCTTGAGTTGAAAGGGAACGTGACTGCCCATGTTTACTCCATTTCGCGAGGTGTATTGCTTGTGTGGGAGCGTTAAGCTTGCATAGCATGACTAGTCTAGCTCTGTTTACTCCGTTTTAAGAAGTGCTGCTCAAATTAGAGAGTGAGCTATGCATATCGGTGTTTACTCGACTACAAAAGAGCATTAATGTCGGAGCATCTGTTGGGTCATGATGCTAGCACTGGAGGTGAGAGGGAGTGTAGTGATTACATATGTTTACTCTTTTTTTTTCCATAAGAAGCACTGCTCACTTGTGAGCTTCAGGTATACATGACTGCACTAGCGCTCGTTTATGAAGTAGTCTGTTTTATGTGGGGAGTGTCCCCAATGCGAGCACGTCCCTTGAAGCTTGAGGTAAAAGAGAGTGGAGTGATTACCTGTGTTTACTCCGTTTCATCGAGAGTACTTCAGATATTCAAACATAAAACATACATGACCCCTACAAGCTTATCCACTGGTTTATTACACTTAGGCTAGCACTGCAGCAATATTTCATTGCGTTGTTCAGTGTAACGCCATCATTATATGTATGTTGTATTTAAAAAACACATAAGAAGATGAAGCCGCATTGTCTTCCCACAATTCGACGATGGTGATTTTGCGGCTAAAGATGAACTTAATTAGCAACCCCTTCGAAACATAGATACCATCAGTAGTCAGTCACCCAGCATGTTCATTACGTATGATCATGTCGGAGCAGTGAATTACCTTGACTATCTCTCGTTATTATTCTTTAATAATTTTTTTGTTTTTATATTGAGCTGACGCCTGTACGCCTCTAGTGCCTCCTGAAACTAAAGTTACTGGAAAAGGTAAAATATGCGGTAGCTCTGCTTCGAAAGGAATGGCATTGCCATCTATGGCCGCTGACACAAAACGCACGTTGTTCATTTCCTCTATGCAGAATTTTGTCGATGCGCGCGTCTTGAAATGCATTCGGAATTCTCTTAATAATTGGCGAAAGGGAATGTGTTTTGCAACGCCCTCTTCACCTTAGTCGTACACGAGAAGGGTCAAGTTCAGTCCGTAGCCCGGTGTAAGATAGAAAAAAAAGTGTTGGTATCTTACACCGTGACCCAGACAATGATGTAAGATTTATCTTACACCGTGGCCTGGGTTCATCCACTACTCCGAGCCTCATAGTGTCATCCTGTCCTCGGCACGTAAACTTCTGTGAATTACATTATACGTTAAGGGGCCTGCGGGATTCCACAGGGCACCTTCGTCTACCACGTGGCCAACAGTCTTCCCTGGAGCGAGGTGTTCTCTCGGCTCAGCGCGGTGAGCCAGTGCATCTCGTTCGAGTCCGTGCTGGTGGCCCAGAGCTCGCTGGACGAGGTTCTGCTCGGCATGGGGCGCGCCGAGATGGCCGAGGACGCGACGGTGTGCCGGCGCGCCGTGTACGAGATGTTCAGCCCTCACTACGGGGGCGATCCCTGGGGACGAGAGCGGCAACTGAAGCACGAGCGCCGACAGAAAGTGCGGGAACGCCGCAAGAAGGACGCCGACGAAAACAGCACTGACAAAGCAGCGCCGTAGACTGTCGCGCTTTATCTTCTCTGTGCGTCGCGTTTCTTTTTTGTTTTTGTTTGGTATTATATGTACTTAAATATCCTTAAATATCATTTTTTTCTAATGTGAGAGAGTGTAGAATTTGTCTAGTAGATAGGTAAATAAGCTCGACCACACATCAAAGAATCATGTGAGGGGATATGTGGGCGGAAAAGTCGAAGCAGTACGACGATGACCTCCCGAGCCGCTGTAGATGACCGGACACTTCTCTGCTTCGGCGTCGGCCCCTTACCTATATTCCAAAACAATAAAGATACCACTGCTATAATTAAGTTAATGATCACAAAGCAGCATGATGTATATATGTAACGCTCGCACGTTTCTACCTGCGTCATGGGTGACGCCAGGATTCCTCTAATGATAGGAGGAAGAGTTAGCCACCACGAGTGTGTTTCTTCAGGTGGTCGGGATACTCGGAACATATGGTCTGTGTTTTGCTTACATTACCTTTCGGTGGGGGCTATAGGGAAGGTGGACGGCAGCGTCTCCAGGCTGAGGTACCTGCCCCTCCCCTCTTTCCGCATGCCACGGTTGATCCGACCCTGACTTCTAGGAGGTTATAACCTAACAATAAATACAAGCTCCTCTCACGGGCATCACTGTACCGTCAAGAAACACTTTACGTAGATGGTCTTATCAAACGACATCTGCTCATGTCGAGACATCAAGCATTTTCAGCCTGATTCAAATTGTTGATGACCCCATAGGGACGTTTATTGAACTTAAACAATACCTCAAAAGCCCTAATGAAGCTGTTCTGCACTAATGCAGGTCTTTGAGGATGTGTTAAGTGTGTGTTTAGAATAAATTTTGAATGATTTAGAGCACTATAAACACTCTGCGATAGGAGAGTCATAAGCTGTCCCGATACGATATTTACTCAACACTGTACATGGCCATTGAAAAAACCACTCGGCACCTTAAAGAGGTTCCTAACTCTTTTCACGACGTCATTATTTCACATGTTTTTTCTAGCTGGTTGCGTTCACTGAAGTCTTAAGAGATAAGTGTGGCAAGAACAGCAGTGATAGGGGCCCTCAGTGCAGAGTTATTCAGTGTAGAGATATAAAGTTACAACGAAATAGATGCTTACTCTCAACTCAATTTTAGCGGGCTCTTCTGACTGCGTTCCCCGCGTGTTGCTATGCGCGCGCGCCTTCACGTGGCGTGGTCAAAGTGCGTATATAGATGCCTATCTGGCGGGATCGCTCACTGGCGTGCGCGCTTATCTCAGGGATTCGGGCACGTTGCACCCTTGTGCTTCCACCGCAAGTTTGCTTCAAAGATAGAGCGGTTAAAAAAAGCGCGAAGGTCGCTTTGCTCACTGCCGCTTCCGCGTTTACGAAAGGAGAACGCTGCTCATACACAAAGAAGTTCGAATTGTGACAGTTGTTCGCGCTGGTCTTGTGTATACTTGTGTGTTCGTTTCGTGCGTCTCTCCTTCTGTTTGAGCAGGGTGCTTTACAGGTCGAACTGTGAAAGTTGGTTGTCCGCGCACGTCCGGTGAAGGCTCATTTCATGCGTGTTTTCTGCTTGAGAACGCGCGGCAAGTTTAGAGCTGCTTGCCGTTCTACGCGAGGCATTGCGATTTTTAGCTGTAGCATTAATACCCTTCACCCTTGTGACGAGAACCGTTTCCCTTTCATGCTATAACTATTCATAAAAAAGATGGATCAGCCTAGTCGTTTTATTAGCAGCGTTGATAACGGTTTCTACGTGTATACATAATCATTTTCTATGATTGGCACTGATTTTCACGGGTCGGAAGCCGCCGCATGACACGATTTTCACGTGTCGAGTTTCGCACGTCAAACTCTAGGTGACGGTGGTGTGAGCAACGATTTGACAGCCATTCTCTGGCGCAGACACCACGTGGTCACGTCACCATTAGCACGCGGCAACAACTGAGTGGTCATGCCGGTGATGGTCAGCTATCGAGACTTCAATGAGCAGCACCCATTTATCGTTGATCGGCATTCGTCTCTTGTTGATTGTGAGTGAGTGATTTAAACGCCTTTATTCGATCCACAATGCACGCGAGTAATCTCAATGTCACCTGGCTCGAAACATAAAAAAAGTTTGCAGCTTGTTGTTCCCTGTAGCAGTTAACAGTGTTTCTGTCTGTAACATACACTTCTAATATCATTCTACTAGTGAGTTTCAAGCATCCACAGTGCTGAACTGGTGGTCGGCGAGTTAAACACAGCAGTCTACGCAATTTGCAGTACCCCTAGGAAGCTCGCCTCGTTACTTAGTACATTAAATGGGCGTTGCCTTGCTCCCAGAGGAACAGAGATGGATTCCTTTTAGCGTTTCACAGAGGCACTGCGTGAAATGCGAACGTGTAACGTAGTCAAGGGCAGCAAGACACGGTCAAGCGATTCGGAGAAGCGCTAAGACACGGGCGAGAAATCGCGAATAACCAACTCGCCCAATTGGCATTCCCGCAACGGGGCCTACGCCCGCGTGCATGCGCGTTCATGGCGTCTCTTATTACCAATTCTATATTCCTTGATTTTGCGAAAGCCTTTGATAAAGTACCCCACAAACGCTTAATATTAAAACTGTCTTCGTTAAACTTGCACCCATATGTACTTAACTGGATAAAAGAATTCCTCACTAATCGCATGCAATCAGTGTTTACAAATGATAGTTTGTCTGTCCCTCTTCCGGTAACATCGAGTGTACCGCAGGGCTCTAGTCCTTGGTCCTCTTTTATTTCTAATTTACATTATTGACCTTCCGATGCACGTATCTTCAAATTGCCGCATGTTTGCTGACGACTGTGTCATTTATCGTACTGTCACTGACCATTCTGACCAAATGTTACTACAAGAAGACCTCAACCATATCCTACAGTGGTTTGATGACTGGCTTATGACCTTGAACCGTACTAAATGCAAACTAATCTCATTCACTCGCCGTCTAAACCCTCTTCGCTTTTCCTATAACATAGCTAACGTCTCTGTCGAATCAGTAACCACTTACAAATACCTTGGAGTCACCTTATCCTACAATTTGTCATGGAACACTCACAATAGTAAAATACTGTCAACATCTAACAGAACCCTGGGCTTCTTAAAACGCCACTTACGCAGCGCTCCGTGTCGTGTAAAACTACTTGCTTATACATCATTAGTTAGATCTAAGTTAGAATATGCATCTCCCATTTGGAACCCGCCTGAAGTTGGTCTTACAAGTTCCCTTGAATCCATTCAAAATCGTTCAGCTAGATTTATTCATGCTTCGTACTCGTACGACATCAGTGTTTCATCCCTCAAAGCCACGTGTAACATATCCCCTTTATCATGTCGCCGACGCATCGCAACCCTCTTATTATTTCACAAGTTTTTTCACTCTCCACTTAACCGCCCTCCTTACATTATCCCTGCAGCTCAGATATCTCGTCGCACCGGCCATGCGCTTCAAGTTTTTCGCCTGCGTGCCCATACTAAAACATTTTCTGCTTCTTTTTTTCCCAGAGCAGCAAAAGACTGCGATGGCCTTTCCCACGATATCGCCACAATCAACTCTCTATCAAGCTTCATGCATAATATTTCAAATGTAACTTCACATTTACCATTGTGACCAAAATATCGATTGTATGTTACCCACCCTTATGTAATACCCTCTCGGTGGTCTTTAAGGAAATAAAAATGAAATGAAATCAAATGAAAATTTAGTATCGTTGCCTATTCAAGGCGATACGAATAATAATAATAATAATAATAATAATAATAATAATAATAATAATAATAATAATAATATATATATTATATATATATATATTATTATTATTATTATTATTATTATTATTATTATTATTATTATTATTATTATTATTATTATTATTATTATTATTATTATTATTATTATTGCGATATCGGGTCCATGGTGCATGGTTTGATTGCGCGCCGTCCACGGTTATCTCCAGTATCCGTCGGCAGAATAATTACCCATCAGCAGCAGCTTACGACGCCGACCTCCAGACGACGCCACAGCCGTTGCATATCCCGAATCGCGACCTCGGAGATTCACGAGAGATTGCGTTGAAGTGTGGACAAATATTTCCTTCTCTCACTTTGATTTACTTTTTTTGTCGTCAATAGCCAACACGATCAAGAATATCCTTCCAGGCTACATGCATTCTCGATGTCTATGACGCAGCAGTTCCGCAAAAGCGCGCGTCACTTGAACATCCGCAGGCGCGTAGCGGCAGACCGGTGACGAAAACGAGTGTGGAAAGAGGGCTCCAACGGGATACAAGCAGCAGAAGGACAGAGCAGCAGGAAGACTGAGAAGGACGATCGGGCTGCGCATTTGTAATCTGCAGTAGGCTCAACGCATGGCAACCGCAGCGGCGCGCTATTGGTCACACTCTCGCATGGACGCCGCTGCGACGTGCACCTAGCAACGGCCGCCGCACGTACCTGATGACGAAATACTCTCGTTCTCGGAGTGCGCCCTGAAGGAATCCCTATGCGCGGGCCGTTCCTTTCAGAACAACTTGTGCGCGATGCTCCGTGCTCCAAAATCAGCTTGTACAAACACTTGTTTATTTTCACACTCATGCTAAACATTACCTAGTTATCAGAAGCGTATTTTGCACCATAAATCACGAAATGACTGCAAATTTGTATGTACAAACGCCACACGAGTCTTCCGCGAGTGTACGCAGATGCCGTATTTACATACTGCCATCATTTTCTGCACTTTGCTGTTGATGTCGATGATGATGCCAATGCTTTTATTTTCAGACTTTCAAACTTTTACCTGCTAACGTTCACAATAATCTTTAAAATTATAAAACGTTTTATTTTGTTACTTACTACTGTTAATAATTTTGTGTAGCATTTCAAAAATGTATACGTAACATAAAAAAATTTTGTTTTTTACACTTGCACAAGCTTTGGAGACAAAATCCGAGTCAAGATAAATCAACACAAAAACAACATGGGCACCTTGAAACGGTGCGTTCGCAGTGCGTGGTTGCTTGTTTAAACAGACCTCCGTGTTTCGTAATGTCTATGTCGCCTACTGCCATTGACAACTTGTGTTTTCTCGCTCGGCCACGACTAACGGCGAAAAGGCTCTAGCATTGATACAGACGTCCTGCAAAATAACGGCTCAATCAGGTTACTGTAGTCAGGTCGTCTGCAGATCAGTGGAGTATGTCTTCAGCCACTTTCACTGTCACTGCCCAGCGTATATTTTATGCGGCATTTTGGTTCTGACTTAACATTTTTCTTCTAGCTGCTGTGATGCTGCCATGTTTTTTTTTCTTTTTTGCTGCTGCTTCTGCCATTTTTGCATTGTGGTTATGTAACTCTCTTTTTCTTATTGACTAACGTTGTTAGCTCAACAAATTTTATTTTATGCATTCATTTTGTCAACTTCGTGTGTTGCCTCTATTAAGCTCTTTCTAGTTGGGAAGAATTTAGTTCGCTTCTTACCTCTGTGTACCATTGCTGCTACAGAAACCATTCCATTTCGTTGGTTCTCTCTATGTCGTTATAATTTCTGCTTTCTAGTACATCTTACTATTCTTTAAGGGCTATCCTGGATTCACGCTAGTCGATCTCGGCCAATAGTTCTTGCCCTAATTTTACCTAAGTAGGCCAGTTTCTTAGTGGTTATAACAAATAACCTTTATCTTAGTCGGCATGGCTTCAGAAAAGGTTATTCATGTGACACTGAGTTATTTAGGTTCATGACTATTATTCACTTTATTCTAGACACAAACGATCGAAACAATTGCCCCCTCTTTGATTTCGCTGTGCGTTCGATACTCAAACTAATTACCATTTGATTTCTATATTGTCTGTCCTTTGTATTCCTTCATTACCACCATCTTGGCTACAAAAGCTTTCATTCTTGGTGGTCCGCTACATCTCGTCTAATGTTTTCGACATCACCTGCAGTGTTGCCCAAGGCAGTGTGCTAAGTCAGTTACTCTTTCTAATATACATTGAAGGGGCCCTGCAACACTTTTGAAATGGGTGTCACTGTTGGTCATGATGCCTCACAAACCACATGCCAAAATATTTTTTAAAATATGCCGATTATAAGCGGAGTTCGAGGAATTTGCTGAATACTTCAAGCGGTTTCTGTTTTCGTACAAGCGAGTGCACTGAAGGCAACTTGGGTAGGGACACAAGGGGGCAAAAAGATGCACCCTTTTGTCAGAGCACGTCATGACCTTGAGCACTTTCCTTTTTTCTCAGAACGCATGGCTACTTTCAGGGTGAGCACAAGCGCTGGCACATGGCAGCAGTTGCAGTGGCCACAGTATTTGCATAGCCTATGATGCTCAAATCAGTCAATGGCTGTGGACTCGGGTATGACACAGTAATCCAGGTATAAGGCATCACCTGTAGAGAGACGAGGGAGCAATTACTGGCTGACTTTGAGAATTAATTGTGAATTTTAGACTGCATGCTGCGCTCTAATGTTTGGCTTATGTGCTTTTGGGAGCTGCGACTACCGATCAACAGTATTTTCAGACAATGCTAAAAAAAGTGTTTCAGGGTCCCTTTAAGGACGTACCCGCCGACCTTTCATCCTTAATTTAGTTACATGACAACAAGTCTATCACCTATTGCAGTATTAATTTATGGACTAGTTTTTCTTTCTCTTTTTTGATGATAATTTCATTTCTCAAATGACCTTAACCTGATGTTCAGGTAGAGTGCAACTCGGCAGAACTCACTCATTGTACGATTAACAATACCATTATTTCAGCTGCCCCTTTATAGAAATAAATATCTTTGTGTTTACCTTTCATCAGATTTATCCTATACTACGGCGTGTAGCAGCTATCTCAGCAAAAGCTTCTCAATCTGCAGGTTACCTCCACAGAAACTTGTGCAATGCATCTTCTAATGTATATGCATTATTATATCTTATCTTTACCCACATTTAGAGTATGCTTCATCTACATGGTCACCATAACGAGATTATCTAGTTCATATGTTGGAAGCCATTACAAATAGGGCAGGCAGATTCACCTACACTAAAACATGACATTGACATGACACCATAGAGTTTCCTAAATATACACTAGAGGGAACTCTGGCGATAGTGTCTATGGGAACTACCATGCATGGCGGATCAGCGAGCAAGGAATGATGCGTAGTACACGGATTCGTCTAATCTTCATACTTCTGGATTCGTGTGTATTCGTGTGGCTTGGAGCTGTCTTCTCACAAAACAAAAATCAGCAAATATTCAGTGATGGCACTTTACCACCTTATTCTTCTAGGCTTACCATTTCAAATCAGGTCATGAAGTTCAAAAAAGTTTGTTCTTTTCTTTGAAACAAAACCGAAACCAGCAATAAATGAAGCCCAAGTGGGGTTCGCCACCCGCAAGTACGAAGAGTAGGCAAATCTGTGTATACCCATCATTCCCAGGGTCGCTGAATGATCACAGTGCCAAAGTCCCCGCTAGTTAATTTTAGTAAACTCTGCATGACATGGCCTAGCCACATCACTGCTCTTATATGTCTCTTCACTGGTAGAGTATTGTGATGAATTTCAGTGCTGCTTTATCCCTCCTGTGTACACGTCTTGGCACATTCACAGCACACTTAGTTTCATGTGCACTCATGGTTACACGCAGGCATTTAAGCCGTCATTACAACCTAGGCGATTGCATATTCAAATCACAGTCTTTTGAATCGCATTGCATCTAACTGTAATTGTAAAACTTTTAGTAGACTTTCAGTGATAATCTGATTTCATTACATGTTAGTATTGTGTAACATTGTTGCCCCTTGCCATTTGTAGTCTTTGTTTTAGTGTTCTTTCCTTGTATTTTTTATCTCTCTTTCAGTTACTGATGTCCTCCTATCGGCGTGTAAGGTATTTTGAATAAATAAATAAACTGGCTCTTGGTCTTCTCACATTGAGGGCTACCCTCACCAGCCTATGATAATTACATTCTACCTTGCCCCTAACTTCTCTCATGTGCATTGCCTGGGTCCCAGGAATTATATAAAATCTACGACTCCGTTTCTCTGTGAGGGCTTTCCATATTCTCTTCCTATTTATATAATTTCATAAAAAGGTGTTCAATATGCAGAGTTCATTTCATTCTTCTAGCATGTATATTATTTCAGGGTGTGTGAATATTCATGTTTAGAATTAAAATTGAGTGCTTCGATTCAACTTTCAAATACAGGAAAATATCTAAAATGTCTAAACACAGGCTCATTGCGCAACTCTGTTAGGGTGGTGTCCCTAAAACTAATGCGAAAGTCATTACAGTAGGCTTTAAAACTTTCACTGATACCCTGGTTTGAAAGCCAGCACATGTTTCCCCTTCAATGAGATTATGCCATTCCTGCATGTCGTGGCTCCAGCAGAAAAAGGCAGGGAACATACTGGAAGACTGTTGTATTGCAAGCAAAAAAAAGTCAGATCTTCTAGTCAAGAAACTGAAAATTACTTCACTGAGCTTGTGAACAAAAGAAAGGTTTGAAATACTGGAAAGAGTTTTGAACTGCACTTTATACAGGTATTACAAAAATTGCTTTCTGATGCGTTCGCATCTGCTGAGGTGGCCAGCGATCGCAGGTTTTTGGCTGCTGGAAACACCATGAGATCAGGACGAGAGCCTGAAGACTTGTAATGAGGCATGACTTTTGTTTCTTCATGACAATGTGTTCGACTGCAGTTTCTTACCGTGCTGTGTGCTCGAGGGCATGAGCAAATTTGATTTTCTTTTAATTGTCAATAAAACCTTTAGTATTCGATTTGATATTTTGGCCACTATATGGCACTACTTGATCCAAGATGAAGTCCTAGTATCAACCCTAATGTTAATATTGTAGCTCATCACCTCACCTTTCTGTTTCCTATCTTCACACTGAAGTCTTTCATGGCTATGGTGTACTGAGTATAGTTCTCTTGCATTGCATATTCAATATACTTGCCTATTACTGCTTCTTCATAGTAAAGGCCAAACAGAGGAGCAAACGCCTGCACCACTTTAAGTTTATATCTTATTTAGCTGGATGACTAGGGTTGCTGGCCCTTCACAGACAATATGCAATTCTTGAATGTTTCCGGCAATGTTTTTATGAACTAGAAACCCCATGCCGCACTGTTTTATCGGAAAGCCCTCTGTAGCAGTGTGCCCATTAGTGCTGTATGTGCCTTTGCAGTTCTAATATCTCTAAGGTCAATTATATTCCACTCGAAGTTTTCCAAATCTTGAAATAACTCTGCTAATCTAACTGCACTTGAGAAGGTCTTTGTGTTCAACATTGTGCAGGACAGATAACCACAGGTCAGTTAGAGCTATAGTATAGGTACCAAGGGATGAATGCCATAGGCAAGGATGGCAGCGGGTTGATAAAGTCACAAAATTCGAAAGTTCACTCACATAAAGTAAAACCAGATCCCACAGAATAGGGTTAGTTGCATATTATTGGCAGAAGCCTTTGACCTAGAGTGCACATAAAATAATAACTCAAAAATGGATGAATGGTGATGATTTGCTGGTATCTAATGCTAATATGGAGGGATACAACAGGACGTATGAGTTGTGTTAAAAAAAATGCCAGGCCTGCGCAGAAGACGGAGCACAGTCACAGCAAAAACTAGAAGAGCGGCCTAGAAAAACTAGAGACGCTCATTGGGTAACTACTGCAAGCAAAGATGCATGATACCCACTAGGGTACTAATAATGAAATTTCTTTGGTAGTAGGCCGACATTCACTATGCTATTTTTCATCATTTTTCTGAGAAGCGTGTATCCGCTTAACACTTGCAAGGTATTTTGAGCCAATTGTTCATGCAGTGGCTGAGGACAATGAGGAATAATGGCTGAAGTGGGTATGTGCCACAGTTAATAGGGGAACAAGAACAAACTTTTGTAATTGGTTGGAGTATTGGATTACCCACTCGTTACACTATTCGCATTGTGCGGCGACTGGTTGTTCTTTTGCTGTTTTAAAACGCTTTGTAAGTCATTAACGCGATAGCTTTTTTGACATTAAGCCTGCCTAAGGCAAGTTTGCCAACAAGTCCCAAGTACCGGTGTGGCTCAGTGGTGGAATACTGGGCTGGCACCCAGCGGACCCGGGTTCGAGCCCCACTGTGTCATTGGTGCTAGGTTTAATTTCGAGCGATGTCGTTAAGGACACCGGCGGCGATGGCGGACAACTGCACGTGACCCGAGTTGTGATGACATAACAGCTTTCGCTGTAAAAAGTATTGAACTTTCCTGATAGCTTGCCAACTACCAGAAGGAGCGGGCTGCAGCTACTAATTCCACATAGTGGCAGGTTTCAACCAAAACTGTCATTAGCCCTGTTTCACTCTGACCTCTGCTTTGCACGCTACAGCCACTAAAGTGAGCACATAAACTAGCTTTTCTTTGAATTAGTGCCCAAATGGCAAAGAGCTGGAAGAACAATGTGTGTGTGTGTGAAGTACAGCTAAAATTTGGGAAAACTTTCACATAAAGATTTGGTTGCTTCATCAAGCATACGGGGGAGCATTATAGGAGTTGTACTCGGTGCTAAATGTGGTTCAAGCATTCTGATAATGACATAATGTAGATCGATAACAATGCCAAGCCTGGACGACCTTGTACATAAACAGATAATGACCACGTTGAGAATTCCTGCAGTGATTTGAGGATATCTCTATTGACTGTTGGAGAAATTGCTGACGAAGTGGGTGTTAGAACAGGTTATTGTCATGAAATTTCATTTTATTTTCTTTATTCCAAACATAAACTACATTAACAGATGCCATTTCCAAACCATACAGAAGGTCCTGGACAATACAAGAAGATACTTGCAGGCCATTAGTGCGTTCCAGGAAGCTTTCCAAAAATAGAAGAAACCATTGAAACACTGTATTGCCAGTAGAGGGGAATAGTTTGAGGGAAGCAATGCTTAAAATGTTGTACCACAATCAGTGAAGGTGTTAGTGAAAAACATTATTTTTTTAACACATTTCGTATATGCATGCAACTTGTGGGAGTTGTTTCAAGTTTCATGAGTGCTCGTACACATGTGGGGATAAATAAAATGGCAGCTACTTTGGGTCAGAAAAACGAGTTGAAATTTCCCAATTTTCTGACGCACTTGGTTCAGAAAAATGTAACTGTGGCAAGGAGTTACAAGTGTGTAGCAAAATATGTGGTACTTGAAATAATACATATGTTAATCTTGATAATTATGCTCCTTAGATGATTGGAACCAAGCCACCCAGGGGAATTGGCCAAGACTCGGGCAGATGATTTGATCTTGAGTACCTGGATTCATACTAGAAATTATGGCATCTGGTAGAATGAACAGTTATTCTTAATTACTAAATTGTCCACTTTTATTAGTCATCAAGAAACAGAAAAACGCATGCAACTAATCTGTGTTTTGCAACGTAAGAAATACGTTCTACGTAATGATTTTAAGGAGAAGCGAGGTACAATACACACTGAAGAGGCATTATATGCATTTTGTTGATGCTCTAGCTGATGACAAAAGTATGGCTGAGCCATTTGTAATGGTTGGGCAGCTTTAATCACCCACTTGATAAGTAACTTGCCATGTATGGCACCTTGTTGTCTTATTCTTCTAGCACACTATATAACCTGTGTTGATGTGGTTCCTTAGCTTATACGACACCTGATTTGGATATTTTTGAAAAGTAGCTTCAAGCACAAACGTGGCCCTGTGGTAAAACACTTGACTGCCACGTGGATTGCCCCGATTAAAATCCCACACAATCTTAAACATTTCTTTCCTTATTGTGCATGCCAGCTGTAGACAGCTATGCAAAAAATATCAGCTGTTATCATGATCTCATAACTTTTCCTTTAAAATCATGAGCAATTTATGAAGCATGAAATTCAAGTGATTGACGTAGGGATGTTTCCACAGAAATGTGTATATTCCTGTCAAAGAGTGCCTGTATGGGATTCCCAAATAATAGCAGCACAATAGCATGCCAAGTTGCCGCATTATTTCATGGTTCATTTTTTAAAGGAGGTAATATGAATCTTGTAAACACTTTTGATGGCTTCGTGCTTTGTTTTCTTCATTTGTTGTCATTAGTACCATTATTAATGCGATATTGGAAGTGCTAGTTGCATTCCCTCCTCACAAATTTGTAACTCGTAAGGTAGAAGCTTTTGAGGGTTTTGATTGTTTGTTATGAGTACTGTCAACTATCAAAAATATGCACAGTTGTGATTGTTGCTACCCTGTTATATAAATCCATGACTTGAAACAATGCACAAAGCAAGGTAGTGCTAAGAAGTTGGAGCTCATTAGCATAAAGTGCCCTCCTTCGTGGAGCATATTAGGCCGACCCAAACGAGAGGGATGATACTGCAGGTGACAAGAAAAGACATTGATGCCAGTACAAGATCTGATGCACTCTACATCTAAATGAAGCGCATACACATGCAGCGAGTGCTTTGATGAATCTTGTGCTACATTATTTCAAGTGTTCTGAAATGGGAATTGTGGTTCACTATGCATATACTATGATTTGTGAGGATGGTGATTTGGGCTAGTTGGTATGGTAGCATGACAATTGATGGTAGTGCGAACAAAGGACATCAACAAAAGATTCATAAAGAGCTAAATAGGTTCGCGGTGATGCACTGGCCTTAAAACTGTTGAATTCCATATTCAACTGTAAAAAGAAAGAAAGTATTTCATTTCTGTTATGTATGTATGCATTTGCAGCAGCAGCAGTCACGGCGGAATGTGCACGCTCTGAATCGCCTCACTCTGTATTTCCAGGCGCCCGAAGTTCCTTGCTTGGCAGGCACTACTGCTGAGTATCGCCCTGGTACCCCTCGCAACATCGCTCCGTCACGCCCGCGTGTCGCCAGCTACAGTGTTCAAGGGATACGCAAGCAGCGGTTGCGCATCCTGCTCTGCACATCCAAAACGGGGCTATAAGGACCACTCTGGACTGCCTGGAATCCATCGCAGCAGCAGCAGTCACGGCGGAATGTGCACGCTCTGAATCGCCTCACTCTGTATTTCCAGGTTGGTGTGCGAATTTTAAGTAACTATTCTGTGCTGTAAAAATTACCGTGACTGCTGCTCAACGCTGCTTTTGACCTGTATACAATGCCTACCTGTGCTGAACTTGCTAAAAAAATTGAAGCGCTTGAATCTGCGTTTAAAGAGCAATTAGAAACTGCAGTTAAAGAGTTCAAGGCGGAGGCTAGGAAAACACTGGATGACAAAGGCCTTGAAGAGCATGCAAAACTATGCGAGAGCGTTAAATTCCTCAGTGCTCAGTACGATAACATGTGTGTGAAGCAGAATGCGCTCATTGCAGAAAATAAAGCGCCAAGGGCCCATAACGAGTCTCTTGAAACCCGTTTGGCTGAACTTGAGCAATATTCTGGACAAAACAATATAGAAATTAAAGGTGTACCAACGACTAAAGGCGAGGACTGTACTGCCATTCTAAAGCGCATGGGCGATGCAATAGGATGTACTGTAACACCTGCAGACATAGACACAGTGCATCGTGTTCCCACGAAATCAGCAGTGAACAACATCATTGCTCGGTTTTGCAGTCGTGACAAAAAAAAAAAATGACTTCATCCGCAAAGCTCGCAAGGCTCGGCTTCGCACCGGCAGCATTGGCTTTTCGGAATCTTCTGACCAGGCTATTTATACGAATGACCACCTTACTGCTGAGAATAAGAAGCTATTTGCTAGGGCACTGGCTCTCAAGAAAGAGCACCAGTGGAAATTTCTCTGGACAGAGAACTGTCGCATCCTAGCACGCAAGTCTGAAGATACCAGGGTCTTTCGAATAAATACCGCCTCTGACCTTTCGATTTTCATTTAAACGACGCCTTACATATTCTGTATCGACCACTAAGTTTTTCTTTTTTTTATGTCTTCGATTACCGTTAGCAACCTCAAACATTCGCTTACGTTACAGAAATATTCGCTAATTCATTTTAATGCTCGCAGCATCCGAAAGAACTATGACGCGATTACCACTTTTCTTTCTCTACTGCACCACCAGTTTTCGTTTATCTGCCTTTCGGAAACGTGGTTGTGCGACGCAGACCGTAACATGTATTCTTTTCCACAGTATCAGGCAGAGTTTTGTCACCGATCTTATGACGCGCATGGTGGGGCTGCAATTTTTGTTTCCAGTGGGGCTTCGTACACGCGCAGGTTTGATCTGTCTTTCACCGTACCACTGTGCGAATCTGTGTGGATCGAATGTGGCAAGTCACCCCTAAACAACGGAAAAAAATTAATCATTGGAAGTGTGTATCGCTCTCCTTCATCTCCTGTTCTAGAATTTCTGTCAAATCTTGATAGATTACTTCACAAGCTATCTTTTGAGAATAAGCAAGTTGTACTGGTAGGGGACATCAACATAAACTTATTAGATATGGAATCCAGTGTCTACTCGGCTTACACGAACTGCTTCAGTGGCTTCGGCTACGAATCACTTATCACTGCCCCAACAAGATGTGGCCACCAGGGTTCCCAATCTCTTTTAGATCATGTCTTATGCAATTTTTCTCCCGCCCCCGAGGCTGGCGTGGTTGACACATACATTACAGATCACTTCCCCGTTTACATAACATTTAATGCTAAGCGCTCCAGTGTCGATAGCTGTTTTTACACATCTGTGCTGGATCATGACAAGTTTATCGATGCTATAGCTACAACTGACTGGTCACTTGTTAAGTCCGATATTCTTGATAATTCCTGCTCCGACGTAGAGGCTATGCTACAGAAATTCTGCGCTTTATTTTTAAAGGCCGTAACATCTAGTACATCAACTTCTAAATGCAAAAAACGGTATAAATTTCCCCACAATCCATGGATGACAAACGGCTTATTGACAAGTGTTCGTAAAAAAGATAACCTTTACAAAAAAACAAAAAGACAGCCTTTTAATACTTCGCTTGCCCGCCGATACAGGAAATATTGCAACAATTTGAAAATTTTAATCCGAGAAGCAAAAAAACGTTATTATGAAAATGAGTTGACCAAACATCAGGGGGACCCTAAAAAACAATGGAACCTTTTGAACAACTTTTTAAACGAATCATCTGGAAACTCACCTATATCTGAAATAATATATAATAATATTTCTTTGCAACAGCCAACTTCTATTGCAAATGCTTTCAGCGATTTTTTTTCTAGCATTCCTACTACACAATCGGGCATACCAAAATCTTCCGTTTCTCGGGTCGCTTCTTCAGTTTTTCTTTTGCCCGTAACCGCTGAAGAAGCATGCTCAGTTCTCTTGAATCTAAAAAATAAATGCGCAGGTCTTGACAATATTACTGCGTATCACTTAAAACTGGTTGCGCGTAATATTTCTGGGATACTTAGTGATATCATTAATCTAATGTTTCAGCAAGGCGTATTTCCTAAACTTTTAAAGAAATCTAAAATAGTTCCGGTATTCAAAAAGGGTGACAAAAGAACAGTTTCTAATTATCGGCCCATATCAATTCTTTCTTCCCTCAGCAAAGTTATTGAAAAACTGTTCGTTGATCGTTTAAGTAATTACCTAAGCAAATTTAATATACTTCATCCATGTCAATTTGGCTTTCGTTCAGGCAGTTCGACAAGCTTAGCACTAGTTTCATTAATAGATTACTTAAAAAAATCGACTGACTCTGGTAAATTTGTTGGATCTGTCTTCCTAGATTTCACCAAGGCATTTGACACCATTAATCATGCCACCCTGTTTAACAAATTGGAGGCCTATGGGGTAACTGGAGCTCCATTAACCTTCCTGAAAAATTATCTGCACAATAGAGAATGCTCGGTGTACGTATCAGGCGCTTCTTCTGAAACTAAGCTAATCAATCAAGGCGTGCCCCAGGGGTCTATTTTGGGCCCTTTATTATTTATTATTTATATTAATGATCTTGTCGATGCAATTAAATCAACTCACTGCGTGTTATACGCAGACGACACGACTATAACTGCAGCTGAGGACTCTCTAACTGCTCTTACTTTACACTTGAATAACACACATTTAGATATTACTAAATGGTGCTACGAGAACCAACTTATTATTAACCCAGCCAAAACCAAGTTTATGATATTTAGGTCCGCTCAAAGGCCATTGCCTTTTCATCTACACTTAACCCTAGGTCCTCACTCTATACCCACCTGTGATACTGTAATTTTTCTTGTTGTACATCTTGACTGCCATTTAAAGTTTATTCTCCACACTGATCACCTCAGAAAGAAAACTGCATTCGGAATTCGGGCTATAATAAAAGCTCGTGAAGTTTTTCATATAAACGTACTTATGTCTCTGTATTTCGCCTTCATTCATTCACATATTATGTATGGTATCGCTGCTTGGGGAAACACGTATGACTGTCATCTATCACCCATTCAGAACATACAAAATCAGGCGATCCGCATTATCACTAATAGCTCATGATACTCCAGTGCAGGCCATCTACTCCAAGACAACAAAATCCTACCTGTTCGTAAGTTATTTTTTTATAGCATAGCCGTTCTTCTGTTTCAATTGCGCAATGCACTGCTACCGTTTGAGTTCATTGATTCAGTTTTCTTACAAAACAACAATGTAACCAGATTTGCAATGAACCTTAACTTTTTGCTACCCGCGTCGCGCACAAATTATGGAAAAATGACCACTGCCTTTGCGGCCATTACTTTTTGGAATAACATGCCTCTTTCTGTTAAAACGATGCCCACATTGTCATCATTCAAAAAGTCGCTTAAAAGTTTTCTGTTAAATTATTAGCTTTTAAATTATATGGGCTTTTTGGGGGCTTTGTGTTTTTGGTTATGCCATTTAGATCATTGCATTTCGATTGACAATGTCCGCCACTGAACGAGTTGTTTTTTTTTTCTGTTCTTTCTTTTTTCTTTCCTTATTTGCCTTGCTTTTTGTTGCCTGATGTGTCACTTAGCCTATAATAATTACTTATCAATCTATATTGTATAATTGATTTCCATTCACTCGTTGCTTGTTAATTTGATCTGATTTATTGATTGTTATAATGCATCGAGGGTCCCGTTACAGTTTTTAACTTTGGGACCCTCGTCTGTACTATTAATATTACTGTACTACTTTTTTGAAATGAATAATAAACTGAAACTGAAACTGAAAGTTATCGCTTTTGAAACTTCACGAGAAAACGTTACCACAGAATAAAAAAAATTATTTCTGTTCTATTTTTTCTAAAATTTTTGAATAAACGAGAAAATACGTGTTCTTTTTTTCTCAATAGTTTGCATTTAGTAGCAGCAGAGCGAAAGTAGCGGGAGGCACAACAGAAACAACGGTCCGACTATTGAACGCTATATTTGTGTTCTTTGTCGTGGCTTCCAGATGGTGCGACACTCTGCTAACTCCCAAAACACCGGGCCAACTGCATGTCCGGGTTTTGGAGCGTAGTTTCGCAACTGGTCATCTTCATCATCACTATCCTCATCTGCCTGACTTTGCTCACTGCAGGGCAAAAGCCCCTCTCACGATCCGCCAATCAAATTTGTCTGGTGACTTCTGCTGCCACGTTTTACCTGCGAACTTTCAAATCTCATCAGCCCCCCTAACTTCCTGTCTCCCCATCGTGCCTTTGCCTTCCTTGGGAATCAAGTTAGTTACCCTAAATGACCAGCGGTTATCCTCCCTACGTGCTACGTGCACAGCCCATGTCCATTTCTTCTTCTTGATTTCAACTATACTACCCTAAACCCGGTTTCTTCCCTCACCCACTCTGCTCTCTTCTTGTCTCTTAAGGTACGCCTATCATTTTCATTTCCATCGCTCGCTGCGTCGTCCTCAGTTTAAACTGATTGATTGATTGATTGATTTGTGGGGTTTAACGTCCCAAAACCACCATTTGATTATGAGAGACGCCGTAGTGGAGGGCTCCGGAAATTTTGACCACCTGGTGTTCTTTTACGTGCACCCAAATCTGAGCACACGGGCCTACAACATTTCCGCCTCCATCGGAAATGCAGCCGCCGCAGCCGGGAATCGAACCCGCGACCTGCGGGTCAGCAGCCGAGTACCTTAGCCACTAGACCACCGCGGCGGGGCCAGTTTAAACTGAACCTTCTTTGTAAGCCTCCATGTTTCTTCTACGTGCGTAAGTACTGGTAAAATACAGATGTTGTATACATTCCTCTGGACAGTTAGTGATAGATTACCATTCATGATTTAAGAATGCTTGCCGAATGCGATCCACCCCATCTTTTTTATTCCAGTTATTTCACTCTCATGGTATTGGCTGCGCGGTTGCTACCTGTGCTAAGCAGGCATAATTATTTACAACTTTCAGCGTCTTTCCGTCAATCGCAAAGTGCTGTTTTCTGCCGAGACTGTTGCACATTACTTTATTTTGTGCATATAATTTTTCAGACCTACTTTTAAGCTTTCCGTATCCAGTTCAGAAATCATGAGCTGCAATTTGTAAACAAACGGCAGACTTCGTAAATTAACTACTCTGGTGAGGCCTGATATGTGCATATCAAAATGCACATATTATTACTTTACATTCGTGTCTGTCACAATGAGTGGTGGCAAGAACTCGCCGCTCCAGTCGCAGAGCGAGAATCGCGGACCGTTCGCGGTCCACGTAAACCAAACCCGCCATTAGCGACGGTTGCGAACAGAGCGATTGGAACGAACAGAACGATTTTTTTCTCGGCAATCGCGGCATTTGAAACAGCCTTTACCCAGATAACACTGCGTCTCCCTCGTTTCGTGACGGAGGGACGCCGGACGCGCCGAAACGCGCATGCGTCAAAGAAACGCAGCGTGGCACGCGCCGGCGAGTATATGACCGGCGCCTAGCGTCGCCACGCCGAAGTGTAGCGTCGAAATGAACGCCGGCGAGCACGCGCACCACGTCACGTCGAAATATATTGGCGTCTTGACTGTGGCATGTTGTCATGTTCTCACATGACACGCATCTCATGATTATCATCTTTGCAGCAGTCACTTACCTTCGTCAACCATTGACGTCACGTAACACCGAATTCGGCATGTGTGAAGCTAGCAAAACGGCCGCGAGCGCATCATGAGTGTGACATGCAGTCGTGTTGTTATAAGACACGCATGTCGTGAATATCATGTTTGGATGTTTCATTTACCTACGTCGTCCGTTCGCTTCGCGAAATACCAAGTTTGGTACATGTGAAGCTAGCAAAACTGCCGTGAGCGCATCATGAGCGTAGCATGTAGTCATGTTGTTACATAACACGCATCTCATGTTTATCTTGTTTGCACCAGTATCATACCTTCGTCAGCTATCCACGTGCCGTAAGACGACATTTGGCATAAGTGAAGCTAGGAGAACGGCCGCCAGCGTATCATGAGCGTGGAATGTTGTCATGATGTGTTACATGACACGTATGTAATGATGTTCATGTTACGATCGGTCGCTTGTGTTCGCAATGCAATCATGTCATACCATACCAGTTTTCCGATATGCCATGTGAACGAAACCACCGCAATACCTGCCGGGCAATTTAATGTAAATCATGACATTCATGACATCCATGTGATGATTTTCATGTTATGACTAGTCAAGTATGTTCTTCATGCAGTCATGTTATGCCATACAAACTATGATATCGATACCAGTATCGTAACAGCCAGGAGAGCTAAAAGTCGTAGGCGGCTAGATAGATAGATAGATACGCTCGAAGTAACCGAAGTTCGCTAAGAAATGCTTTGCATGTAGGAAAAAAATGCAGTGGGTTAAGCTAAGTCCAGGAAAGCAAATTTCGCATCTGTTTTTTTACACATTTTCTCCTTTTTCGTTTCTACGAAAAAGGAGGTAACGATTAAGAGTACTAGGTACTCTACTACGGGAGAGCTTAAAGCCGTCCCTTCGCCGCACACTTCAAAGCCATGCGACACTGTTACTTGTGTTTAGAAAAAGTGGTTAACGATTTAGAGTACGAGGTACTCTGGGTGACACGCCAACTATCTTGCAGTACTTACACGTGAGCTTGGAGCAGCTCCCTTGGAAGACAAGGTTATAGACACCACATTTCAGCCATCTTCCAAAAGCCTTCATACTTTCTCTTTGCAGACGGTAAATTTCTAACTTTGACCTGAACTAAGATTACAAGAAGTGACAGAATGATACGCAGAAAGTACATTTAATTCTGTGCCCTACACAACCTTTAGGCAAAACATTAAAAAAGAATGTTGTTATGAAGTTTTTCGTTTCTCTCTAACACTTCAAAAAAATGGCAGATTCTACGTACAGTGCGAATCGATGATATGCGAAGCACTAATGAGAAATGTTGATATGTTACTTTAAAATCAGCCCAACGTTACGAGGTGGAAGCAAATGGTGCCGTACATGGCTTCTGTGTCATGATTGTCATGTTTGTATGCGTCGTTTACCTTCGTCATCTATTCACGTCACGTTATAGCAAATTTATTATATGGGGAGCTAGCGAAATTGCCTGGAGCACGCTTTGAGCATGGTATGTTGTCATGTTTTCACACGACACCCGTGTCAAGATCATCATGTTTCCACCAGTCATATATTTTGTCATCCATTAACGTCACGGAACACCAAATTTGGCATATGTGGAGCTAGCAAAACAGCCGCCAGCGCATCATGAACAACCCAGTATACTCCAATGTAGCGTTGACACGCGCGAACGCTGGGCACAGCGACGCTACGCAAGCAAAACGCGAGCACTCTTTATATTCTGACGCCAGGCGCGACCAGCATCCGTCCATGCGACCCGATGGCAACCAGCGCGAAATGCGACATGCTGCAACTCGCGCCGATGCGCTACCCAGACAACACTTCGTATCCCTGTTTTCGTGAGTGAGGGATGCCAGACACGCTGAAACTCGCATGCATCAAAGCAACGCAGTGCGGCGCGCGCCTGCGAGTATATGGGAGGACTGGGGCGTGGCGTGGCAACGCTGGCATGATCTGAAGAAATAAACGCCGGTGAGCACGTGCACTGCGTCTCATCGAAGTGTATTGGCGCCTTGACTGTGGCATGTAGTCGTGTTCTCACATGACGCGCATTTCATGATTATCATGTTTGCACCAATCACATACCTTCATCATCCATTGACGTCACGTAATACCAAATTTGGCACATGGTGAGCTATAGCGAAATGGCCAGGAGCGCATCCTAAACGTGGCATGTAGTCATGTTGTTACATGACGCACATGTCGTGATGGTCATGTTTGCAGGTGTCATTTACCTAAGTCTTCGCGTCGCGTAATATCCACTTTGGTACATGTGAAGCTAGCGAAACGGCCACCAGCGCATCATGAGCGTGGCATGTAGTCAGGTTACATGACACGCATCTCATGATTATTGTGTTTGCACCTGTCACATACCTTCGTCACCCATTTACGTACCGCATATATAATACCGAATTCGGCATATGGGACGCTAGCGAAACGCCCGCGAGCGCATCATTAGCTTGGCACGTAGTCATGTTGTTACATGTCACGTATATCATGATTTTCATGTTAGGGTCTGTCGCTTGTGTTCGCCATGCAATCATGTCATATTATACCAGTTTTGCAACATGCCATGTGAACGAAATCACCGCAAGAGCTGCAGGACCATGAAATGTAATTCATCACATTCATGACATTTCATATCATAATTTTCATGTTACGACTAGTCTGATATGTCCTTCATACAGTCAAGTTATGCCATACCAAGTTTGGTTTCGATATCATTATCGAAACGACCAGGAGAGCTAAAAGTCGTAGGCGGCTGGATACATAGTGTTAGGAAGCGCGCCTCCGACGACGTTACGAAGGGCGCTACGAATCTCACCGCTGCAACCACTGTTTCGAAAGACGGCGACGCCAACACGGTTCCGAAGGCGCCACTGCTCCGATCTCCGCCGACACGGTCACCAGATGTTTGGTAGCGTAGGTTTCTCAGCTCACGACTGCTTCTGCGCAGAGCTGATAGACGAGCGGACGAGACGACGGTGAGTTAAACAAGGTTTATGTACAGCATATATACAGAGGCGTTAATTTTGGCACTGGGGCCGACAGGTTAGAGACCCGAAGAGCCGAGCTCTCCTCTCTAACACATAGGTCTGCTCTCAAATGGGTCTGCTGCTAACACATAGCTCAACTCTTTGTCACATAGCTCCTTCTCTGCCACACAGCTCAACTCTCTATCACATAGCTCTCTTCTCTGACACACATGTCTGCTAACACATAGGACTGCTAACACATAGCTCAACTCTCTATCACATTGCTCTCTTCTGACACACCTGTCTGCTCTCAAACAGGTCTGCTAACACATAGCTCGACTCTCTATCACATAGCTCTCTTCTCTGGCACACATGACGGCTCTCAAACAGGTCTGCTAACACATAGCTCAACTGCGACACACATGTCTGCTCTCCAACAGGTCTGCTAACACATAGCTCAACTTTCTATCACATAGCTCTCTTCTCTGACACACATGTCTGCTCTCGAACAGGTCGGCTGCTCGCGACGCACCGCAGGGCTTCTTTTATGTGCACCGGGTGGATTCTTTGAGAAACCATATGTCCAACCAGAAGAGCCGCTGGTCATGAGGTCAGACTCCTCAAATGGGGTCGCCGCTGGGCCACGTCATTCTTTCTCATCGAATCTGGAGAGGCTGCGCTGCAGGTGACTGAACCCAAGGACGAGTGACGTCGCAAGCATTGCGTCAGACCCGCCAGACAGGAAGGCGCCGATTGCTTGCTCGAGGGGCTCGCTTGCTGAGGTGACTCACTGCACGTGCGCGACAGAAAGGCGCCGTCGCGTGTTTACGCCGTTGAGTTGTTCATCGCGTCAGGCGGGCTCGCGGGCTGGCCTTGACACAGATTTCCTTTTTTTTTTCGAGGCATGGACGTTCGCTGCGGACTCGCAGGCATAACAATAGATAGAGATGCCCAAAGTCGCCGAAGTTCGCTAAGAAATGCTTCACATTTAATAAGCGCTTCAGCATTAAACTTGAACACGTTTTCTCTATTGAAATGTGCTTGCTTTTGCAGCTCGCTTTTCTGTTAACCCCTCTACGGTTGTCTAATTTATATGGTGCTCGACTGCTCACCCGCACGTCACGGCATCGACTCCCCACCGCTGCGGCCGCATTTTCGATAGCGACGAAAATGCTCGAGGCCTTTGTATTTAGATTGAGAAACGCATTAAGAAAGCCCCGATGGTCGAAATATCCCGAGGTCTCCACCATGGCGTCTTTTATAATCACAATGTGGTTTTGGAATGATATGAACAATATTGCTTTTCTGCTTCAAATAACTCAATTTTCCTGATATATATATATATATATATATATATATATATATATATATATATATATATATATATACATATATATATTTATTTATTTATATATTTATTTATATATATACCGTGTATTTATTTAGACGCGCAGTGTAAAAAACGGATTACTGACATCGGCTAACAAACAAAATGTTAATAATGTGTGCGTGTATGAGTGTGTGTGTGGAAGGCCGTTACATTTAACCATTGCATAGGCGTTCGTTAGAGATATCTGACACGGTACCGGAGGAAGTCAGCTGATAACAAAGCAAATATAAAGCTTTTGTAATATTTAAAGTAAAGTGTAGGACAAATAAGGTTAGTGCAAAAAAAAGGAAAGGGTTGGACTAAAAATTGTGACCTCAACTTTGGCTGGCATTTTATTTTTTCTTCCACTGTGACCTACCACTATCTCATTCTTGCCTCTTTTAGTTAAAAAATACAAATGACATCTTCTATGCTTTTTTCACCTTTATTATCTGATGTCCTGTTATAGATGAGTCAAACCAAAGAATGAACAGACCTTCGATTCATTCTGCTGTCTTCATTCAGGTGTTAACTGAAAGGGACACTAAACACAAATATTGAGTACGAAGTTGATTGCTAAAAAAGAGGTCCGAAAACCTCGTATGGCTACTTTTGTGAGAAGTAAGTGCCTGTATTGAAATAAAATCACGTTTAGTGGTCCGCATTTTGTTAGCGCATTTCGAATCACCATCCCAAAGTCGCGGTATCATATCACTGGTACCATGCACAGTGTTACCCCGCTTTACTGCGTGGCCGCTGACACTAGTAGCAGCTAGAGATGCGAAGTGAGAAAATGAATCGCCCCCAGATCCCCGAAGAGAATCGTTAGAAAATGCGAATACATTTCTTGCGCCGAGAGTACATGACGTAGTAACTTTAACGGCGTAAATTATTGGCGAGACGAGGATTGTACTCTTAGCACTTATTTACACATTTATCCGCCAGCGAACGGTCGAGAGTGAGGTGCGCTTTTCGCAATTTATATATACGTAGGAGCGAATTGACGGTAGAGTATGGCGCAGGAAGGAGATAGAACGAACGGCGAGAGAAGGAGTGGCAAAGCAGTGCACTACCCTCTCCTACCCCGCCTTCATACAGGTAAGAGCTCCGCCGAGCTCCCGCGTTGCGAGCGCCCTCACATCCCAAAGTGCGCTCCTCCTCTCCACTCACTCTCTGGTACTCCACCCGCACCACCTGCATAAGTTTCTGGTGGCGAGGATAAGTGCGTGCGCTCGCAACTTTTGCTCTATGAAAGGGAGTGAGAGCGGAGAGATAACAGCCGGCTCGCGGACGCCGACGGACGCCTGACATACCCCGACTCAGAAATGCATTCGCATTTAAACAGAAAATTTTGGCACTTTTTTTTTCTTTTTTTCACGCAGTTGGAAAATTGGGCGGAAATTTCCGTGGGATAAAACGACAGAAATAAAGCTAAGGCAACACTAAGCTTTCAGCGTGAAACCTAAACATCGCCTATGATACCAAAACACCAAATGACGGCTGACCAGTCGCCATGGACATCACATAAAGTCAGCTCCAGCGTCAGTCTATTTTGAGTCTGTGTCGTTCGGGTGTGGTCAGCTTGGGGGCGGTTTCTGATGTCCTGGTACAGGGTTATTGTTCATGTTTTTACTTTTTCTCGTGCACCTTTCCGATCAGTGGTGGAAGTACGCTTATAAAGCGATGTGCATGCAGATCCTGCAATGGCTGGGCTCATTTCTGACGTATCGAGGAGACCGGTGGTGGGAAACGGGCACTCGCTGTATGTAAGCCTTGCAACAGCACCTATGCTTTTCCCAATGCGACATCTTGACATGATGAAGAAAGCTGCAGATGAGGCCAGTCATACTGACTCTGAATAAGAGTTCGAGCTTGATCTTTTTACCATCTTAATCTATGTTTTATAGTGGAAGCCACGACGAAGTAGATATTTTTGGGTTCTTTGTTTTAACTGCCGTAACAATTCTAGGAAGCTGCAACCATTCATAAATAGCTAAATAAGTTCGCGGTGATGCACTGGCCTTAAAACTGTTAAATGCCATATTCGATTGTGAAAAGAAAGAAAGTATTTCATTTCTGTTATGTATGCATATTGAAAGTTATCGCTTTTGAAACCTGGCAATAAAATGTTACCACAGGATAAAAAAAAGTATTTCTTTTCTATTTTTTCCTAAAAATTTTGGAAAAAACGAGAAAAAAAAAGCTTTTATTTCAATAGTTTGCATGTAGTAGCAGCAGAGCGAAAGTAGCGGGAGCCACAACAGTAACAACGGTCATTGAAAATCTTTAGTCATGGCCTCCGAGATAGCGGGTGTGCTTGGTTCAACTGGGCCCCACTAGATGACACCACCTGTCCAGTTTAACCAGGTGAAAAGGGATTTTTGATATGGAATTTTCGCACAGTATACTGCGAAAATGGTCGTTGTGGATAAAGAAACCAAATGCCGTCCGCAAAATATGAGAGGCATGAATCGTGAAGGGTTGATGGAAAAAAAGTTTCTTCTGAAAAGCACCTGAAAATTTGCCCACCCCGAACCAGGCTCTCCTGGCATTTTGTGTGGTCGAGTCCTACGGATAATCATATAACCTAAAAATTAACTACAAATATGATTCAAAAGTGCTCTTTTAGGATTCTCATGGTAATGTCTGTAAGTGCACCTATTTTTAGCTGTGGCACTGGAAAATAAAATGAAATGTTTTTTCCCCTTAAGTAAGAAGTTGTAGACGACCACACCTTGTGTATCGTGCATTACTTCGAGACACACATATTTCGTTTGATGGGTGGGTATATGCAAGCTCCCCCTTTAAAAAATTGATTGATTGATTGATATGTGGGGTTTAACGACCCAAAATCACCATATGATTATGAGAGACGCCGTAGTGGAGGGCTCCGGAAATTTCGACCACCTGGGGTTCTTTAACGTGCACCCAAATCTGAGCACACGGGCCTACAACATTTCCGCCTCCATCGAAAATGCAGACGCCACTGCTGAAATTTGAACCCGCGACCTGCGGGTCAGCAGCCGAGTACCTTAGCCACCCTATAAAAAAAGGGGCGGTGACTTGTAGATTACTCTGAGAACGTGCTTTATTACGTGGACATGTTCACCATTGAATGGATTGGTGCATGGATGCTGTGAGCGTCCCTTTCATAACTAAGTGGTGAAATGTGGGCCACTACAGGCTTGACGAAAAAAACAAATCGTTGGCCTAATCTATTGTCTACTTAGGTTAAATCGATGTCACTGTAGAAAATAACGTAAATCCACAGCCCAGTTCTCTGCCCATTTACGGCAGACTGTCCTTATTTTCCCGACAGTTTATCTTTTTATGTTTTCTCTTTACTTTCCTGTCAGCAGTACCGTTACCGTGTGCTAGTTATTTCTGTCCCGGGCCTGTTCAGCTTTCCATTGTTGCCATAAAACCTGACGCTTCATGTGGGCTCGTGTCCGAACTTACACCTACGGGATATCTCAACACTCACCAAGAACATCTTACGTCGATTTCTTTGCTTCCCCACAGCATTTTCATTGTTGTTCTTTACTGAGTCTGGCTTTATATCTTAGCGTATAACTAAGCGTTCTAAGGCAACCTGACCTAACTTGAAATATACGTGCTTCCCTTTGAATCTGCATATAACGCCCCCCTCGCCCCCCAATTTTTGCAATATTGCTTGCGTATATGTATTCACACACATACAAAGGCGCTCACGAACATACGTAAAGTACGGTTGAACATTCGACCCCTCTCCGAAAAAAATTGTACGCTAGTGCCCTACCCCCCCCCCCCCCCCCATTTTTTTCATTTTTGCCATTTTGGTAGTTATTCAGACCATTTTTTTCATCCCTGCCCTTCAGTGTTTACTCTCCGCCTCTCTGACTTTTGGCCTATTTGTTGTCATATCGCTTACGCTGACAGCGGTAGACAGCTAGTTATTTTTCTCAACTGTATGCAAACGCTTTTTCAATAGAAAAAACGGAAAACTTTCTCTGCTCATATACTCTCTTTCATATTCCTTAGCCTCTCTTCTAGCCTCGTGTTGGTCTAAGCACCCCTCTCTCAAAACTTTTCCATACCATAGCGCACTTTCCAGCCTCATTAGCTGTCTTCCCATGAGCGCCGTAAGCTAGGCGTCAAAGTTATTCAATCGTACGAGTTGCGAAAGCCCCCTTACCCTCCATGTATCGAAATCCGGACACGTCATCGGTCCAGTTCTTGGAAGTCAGCAGATTGTCGCGCCACCTGTTGATACCCACTATTGAACGGATTATTTGTCTTCTGTGTCGTGACTTCCAGATGGTGTGACACTCTGCTAACTCCCAAAAAACCGGGCCAACTGCATGTCCGGGTTTCGGAACGTAGTTTCGCAACTGGTCATCTTCATCATCACTATCCTCATCTGCCTGACTTTGCTCACTGCAGGGCAAAAGCCCCACTGACGATCCGCCAAGCAAGTTTGTCTGGTGCCTTCTACTGCCACGTTTTACCTGCGAAGTTTTAAATCTCATCAGCCCCCCTAACTTTCTATCTCCCAATCGTGCGTTTGCCTGCCTTGGGAATCAAGTTAGTTACCTTCAATGACCAGTGGTTATCCTGCCTACGTGCTACGTGCCCAGCCCATGTCCATTTCTTCTTCTCGATTTCAACTATAAGTACTGGTAAAATACAGATGTTGTATACATTCCTCTTGACGGTTAGTGATAGATTACCATTCATGATTTAAGAATGCTTGCCGAATGCGATCCACCCCATCTTTTTTATTCTAGTTATTTCACTCTCATGGTATTGGCTGCGCGGTTACTACCTGTCCTAAGCAGGCATACTTTTTTACAACTTTCAGCGTCTCTCCACCCACCAATCGCATAGTGCTGTTTTCTGCCGAGACTGTTGCACTTTACTTTAGTTTTGTGCATATTATTTTTCAGACCTACTTTTAAGCTTTCCGTATCCAGTTCAGAAATCATGAGCTGCAATTTGTAAACAAACGACAGACTTCGTAAATTAACTACTCTGGCGAGGCTTTTTGCACTACTTTGATTCACCTCCATTCCTGATTGCACCTCTGACCTCATGCACACCACTGAGTGCCCAAAAGTAGGCCCCGGATCCATTGAAAGGAAACGCATGGCTCCATCTCGTGACACACTGGGCATACAGCAATTCAGCATTCGTAGCCTCTATGCATGGTTTGATGGATGTGGGGGTGTATGAACACTATAGCGGGTTATTTTTTAAAAGGCTGGTCAGTTTTCGAGCAATCGAGGAATGAACCTGATTTCGGCGACATGTGCACCTCCTTACTGGGTTTCCCTCGCGCGCAGCGGCAAGCAAGAGAAAACCACGTCAGGCACCATATTCAAAGTGGGGCTTCAATTTCAAGTGGACGTACCACGCCTTCTCGTGACACCCGGGGGATACAATGATTCGGCATTCGTTGCCTCGTAGATCAATGTACTCAGAAAAAAAAAGGGAGCAGTGAGTTTTTGCTCGCTATTTTGCTCTATCTTACCAGGCAGTTTCTAAACTGGACGAGTAAGTTGCTCAGGAAAACAAGCAACTATTCCAGCCTGTTTCTGTTTCGTTCCGCCGGAGGAAGAGCTTGCGTCGCAGCATGGAATAGTTGTACGTCGTTCCCAGGAGCTCTCGACAATTCGCAATGGGGAGTGGGAGTGTTTCACGAATAGTGGTGGTTTAAGAATTAGTGCCTGTCTTGCAGGAGGTAAGGTGGTAGGGTGGTGTAAACAGTTTGAAGGGGTAGGATGCGGTTGTTGCGATCCTAACGGGGTGATGCTAGGGGGTCACTCGATCCCAGGTAAGATAAAAAAAAAAAGAGGTATCTTGGTGTTTCCGAGTTTCCTCGTAATTTTGTCTCTTGTGCGATTATGACCAGATAGCGCACATTTGCATATTGTTTTGAAATAAGAAAATAATTGAACAAAGAAAAATTCAAGAAGCATCGCCGGGTCACGACGACCGTTTTACGAAGAGTGTGTTTTCGTGAAGTCGAGATCATGCAAACAGCGACGCAAGCTTTGTATCAGAAATATTTTGCGGCGTAGCCCACATAGCAGTAATAGAGAAATAGCCCACTTGATCTTCTCTGATTCTGGACAACTTAACTCATTTTCAACATTCTGGCAAAACGTGATTATTTCGAAACTCACTCGTTTTTTTATAGCGCTATTTCTATTTCTGTTCATATTTGCAGCACTGACAGTCCCGTATGTGAATGATTATTCCATGAATTTTCATTTCTGTTGTAATTTTTAAAGGTATGAATTTTGTTGCCAGAAACAATAGAAAAACAATACTCTTGATTGATTCAAAAATTCATAATAAATGGAACTAATGTCTTGGATGCTAATCATTGCACTTTCTCAAGGCCTTTTCTCATCATATGCCACACTTTCCCAGAATCGCAAAGGTTTGTGTAGAATTCAAGGTCTCTTCCGTAAAGGAAACGAGCTTTTGGAACGCAGTCATCAAAAGGTTGAGTTTTGCTGGCATAAAATTGTACATTCTCAAACCTTATACCATTAGCAGTGTTTAAAACTTGTCGGTTACGTAAATCTCGATGGCAGTACTTTTGACAACGGACAAAGCATGCGTTGCGTGAATATCACCTTCTTTGTGTTGGCAAACATATCGTGACGGGATGCCTTTTACGGGAGTAAAAAGTTTCCGCTACTTTTTTTTTTCTAGAAGCACTCAATCTCGCAGATAGGTCCACTGATAGGGATAATTTTCTTCGGCTTGTTTAATTGCGCAACCACTTCAATTGCTGACGCTTCACAAAAAACCATTTAGGTGAGGGCTATCTTCTAACACTGTTATTAATTAAGAAGCCACAAACGACGACAGCGCCAACCGATGAACACTGCAACGAAACCTGAGGACCACAGCCTTGTGAACATTGTCGATCAAAAAGCAAATATTACGTGTATATGAGGCCCAACCCCACACTACTACGTAAGTATTAGTTCGTGTGTTCTTTTAATAGAAAATACATACATACTTAACTATATAGACAATAGTGTTATTTACACTACGTTGAAACTGTGACGCAATGCACAAAAAGCCCTCTGCTGACGATATGGTGCTTCCACCTGGCAGTGGCCCAGGGTTCTGCACAAGCTCCGGCAGAAGAATATTGTCGTTCGACGAGATTTTCAGTGTAGCACGCCAGTTAAGAGGCCATTTTTCCCTTTTTTCTCGAAGGAGTTCTGCCGACGTCCTTGTTTATGGGTCTAATATGAAAAAAAAATGTGGAGCCGCTTCGCTGCATGTAAATTCCAACAGTTCGATGTGCTGTATTACTTTATTCTTACATCACACCGTTGTGGAGGCCGGCGAGCCGTTCCATGTTGAGGATGTTGGCAGCGTGGACGTGCCGCAGGAACTTGCGCTGACGTATGACTTGCTCGGGGTCCGATCTGCCGCTTCCATAAGATGCCATCTTAGCGTGCTTGTCCTTGACAGCCTGAGAAATGTAGAGGAGGGTGAAGCGTTAAAGGCAGCTAAGGGAGTACGCTTAATAAACCGAGGCATTCTTTGCCTTCTTTTCTTTTCTTTTCGGCCGATCTCTGTCCTGTGTAGACAATGACTTTGTTGACTTTCATGAACAGCGATTAGACGGCACGTAGAAAAGCTGCGTCAAAACAGGGCGCTTACGAACAACCACTAGTTTATTTCGGCGTACGGGAATGTGCACCCTCATGAAAGCAGATAACTTTTTGAATTAAAATACCAAGTATTGCAGGGCACGCTACGCAGGCGTCTGGTAACAGGGCTGCGGGCTCTTCTTGAATTTTAGTGTACGCCAAGAAGCAAACATTAAGATACTTCTTTGCCCTGCTGCTCTGTGTGTATATGGGGCTTGAGCAGTAAAACTTCTTGTCATCACGAAGCTTCATGGTAAACGGCGAGACCACAGAAAACATGCTTCGTCCTACAAATAGGTCGATTGCAACTTTCCTAATACTAATTTACTAAGAATGTTACCTCGACGTATCTTTCAAATGGAGGCGGGAAAGGAAAGCCTCTAAGCTATCTTGGACGTGGTTGTCGTGCTTCTTTATTCGTGCCTGAGAAGTTGTTATTGGCAGAAACTTGTCTAAGCTATCGTGAACTTTTTATGTCATGTTCAAGTTCAAGATTCAAGTTTTATTCAACAACGATGTTCGTTTACAGAAAAGTGCGTACAGGATTGGTAATACACACAAGGAGCCCAAAAGTTAGAAACTGTCAGGGGGGCTCCCATACATGATGTTAACGGGAGAAGAAACAAAATATACAACATTCAGTTGTTACGGTATCTTCAGTAAGAAAAAAAAAGCACAGTGCGAAAAAAACGAAAGTAGAAAATACATATATGTTTAGCAAGGCAAAAAAGAAAACTCTGAAGAACAAACAAACGCAAGTTATAATACAGAACGTAAGGACAATATAACATGCAGCAATTGTTATCACAACATTAAAAAGCAGTTGCTAAGATGAAGACAGCTATTGCAAAAAATATTTCTTTATTGGTTTTTGAATGCATGTTCTGTGGTTGATGATTTTATTACGTAAGGAAGGGAATTCCTCAGCTTGAGTCCCGTAATGTGGTAGCGAACTTGCCGTAGTTTGTGCGAACATTAGGCGGAAGGCGGTTATCGAGCTCAGAAAACCTAGTAATATTATTCTTTACAAGGCTTTCCATGACAATGCCATCTATATGCACATTACCGCGAAAAAGCCTATACATCACAACTGATAACTTCAGCTGAAAGAGGTGATAAAGAGGATGTATATTTAAATTCTGATGAAGTGGCGTTGCATTGGTTAAGAAATGGCTGAAAGTCATGAGTCGAAGTGCTTGATTCTGTAGGCGTTGTAGTTGGTTGAGGTGGGTCAAATATGTGTTACCCCAGGTTGATATGCAATAAGATAAATGGCTGTGAATATGTGCGTGATAAAGGGAGTGGATTGTGTGTGGCTGAAAATATGAACTAGTTTTGATTATGGCGCGTATTCTAAAGGTTGTCTTGTGAATGAGTGATTGCGCGTGAAGATTGAATTTCATATGCCGGTCAAGAACCACACCGAGAAACGTTGTACTGTTCGGACATAGGAATTAAATTGTCGTCCAGACGCACAAATATACATTTTGAAAGTACAGTCAGGAAAGGAATGAAGAACTATAAAAACGGTTTTTGACGGATTAATTCTTAACGATGTTCATTGGACACCAGGAACTTATATTATGTGGATCCACGTTAATGTTTCGTTTTAGCTCATCGACATTATTTGCATAAGTAAAAATGGTCGTGTCATCTGCATATAAGATACAGTCTGTTGCGGTCAAAACATTAGGTAGATCGTTAATAAATAGCAAAAAGAGCAGCGGGCCAAGGATCGAGCCCTGAGGAACAGCTTGATTTACTTTCTTAGCTGCTGAAACTTTACCGTCAACCTGAACAACTTGAGTGCGATTGCACAGATATCTACATATAAATTGAAGTGCAGGGCCAGTTATGCCATACGATTCAAGTTTATGTATAAGAACTTTGTAATTAATTGTGTCTAAACTTTTCGTTAAATGTATGAATACGCCACCAACTACGAAGTCTTGGTCGATTGCCCCTTTTATTTTATCGGTGAGGATTAGAAGCGCAAGCTCAGTGGAATAGCCAGGCCGAAAGCCGTACTGTTTAGATGTCAACAGATTAAACTTTGTCAAGTAGGATATTAATCTTGTATGCATAGGACGCTCGATCATATTGCTCAAAAACGGAAGAATACAAATGGGCCTATAATTACTCAGAAGTTCGCGATCACCTTTTTTGTGAACAGGTGTGATTCTACCAACTTTTAGGGAATCGGGAAATATGCCTGCTTTAAACATCTTGTCAACAATATCTGCAATGACAGGAGATAGCTCACTGGAGACTAACTTGATGTGAGATGAATGAACTGAGTCAAGACTAGGTCCCGTGGACCTGAGCGAAGTTATAACACGAAGAACTTCCTCTGCACTCGTAGGTCGCAAGAAGAAAGAATGAGGCTGGCGAGGTAATGTTGGTAATGGGGGATTTCTCAGAGATTCACAGGTACTGCTAAAATACACCCTGAACGCATTGGCGATATCAGTTGAATGGCTGTATGTTTCTGTTTTAGTTCTAATTTTCGTTATCTGCTCATGACATTTATTATTTAAGAATTTCTTCATGACCTGCCAGTTGCGCCTCGTATCATTGCCATTAGCGAAATTTTTTTTCTGAAAATATTCTCGTTTTGCACATTTAAGTGGGGCTGCAGGTAGTAATCATCTCATAATGTAGCTATATTGAATAAAGAAATACGAGCACAGAAAGAAAATTTGAGGAGGTATATCTGCACTGCCAGTTACCGGCTTAACACACTCCTCCATCCCAAGTTGAGTGTAACTAACTGCGGTCACCTCCTGCAGACCTCTTCGCCTTTCTTCTATTCTTTTTCTCTATTCGGACTGACAAGACACTAGCCCAACAAGAAGCATACATAATCTTGATCCTCGTAGCGCAGTGTCATTCTTCGTATAGGTAGGCTTCCTTAGCTTCTCACTCATTTTGAAAATATTTAAGGTGACATGCTTAGATCCCTCACTAAACTTGAAATTTGACCATCGGCTGCGACTGATTTACAGCGTGGCAGCTTGGGCTAGTTGGTATATCATGACGATAGTTATATAGTTATACAGCGTCGGGTGTGAGTGATTCAATTAATCATCATCATTACATATGGCGTCACCATTCAACTTCGTCATGGTGTCGCGTATCGCAAAAGTTTCTTTCGTCATCATGGCATCACAAATTATGGTGTGACTTCATGTTACGTAACGGCCACATGATGCCGTTACGAGGTCATTCAAGGCAAACGACACGTCTTTCTTTGCGATCAGGCATACAGCATATACCTAAGTATTCGTTTCGAAGAAGAAAACCACAACAGAAGCATTGAAACTGCACAATGGCTGATAAGGCTCCTGCAAAGAAAGGCAGCATCCAATCACGCGTTCCCGGCGAAGATTAGGTTGAAGTTGCTTCGCACTACACACGCGGGCTTCGAATTTCCGTGCTTGCGTTTCCCGCTTTCGTATATGAAAGGGAGACCCGTTGGGTAACTCATTCAGTTCAATCAGCACGGAAATCGAAGACACCAGGAGCACAGCAAGAAAACAACGCGCAGCGAAAGGAACAAATTAGTCTTTGTGAAGATGGTCGTGAAACAGCTTCGCTGGAAATTCACTTTTTGGCATGACCGTCAATTTTTAGTGAAGTATACCTAATGAAATACAAATCAGGATGACATGGATCATGCATCAAAGCCCACCGTATACATACCTGGCGGCTTAAATTTTTAGAATACATTCCCTTTTGCACGGAAACCCATATCTGAAAATGCGCGGCAGTTTTCGAAAACAAAGCGCATACCTCTATGATGGGCCAGTTCAGCTGGAACTCGATCATGGCTCGCAACCAGTCGCCGAAGCCCACGGCGGGCCACTTCTTGGAACCCAGGTGGAAGTGGGCGTAGTTGCACTGCAGTACCTCGAAGTCGCTGAAGCGCTGGTCTCCCGCCGAGCGCAGAAGCAGCTCGGCCGGCGGACACTCGGTCACAGCAACGTACTCGTCCAGGAACTCGGCGGTAAGGTCCCTGAGAACATGCAATTTGTTTGGCACAGAGCGCAACTCTAGGTCACTGCCCTACACTCCACGGGCAGTCCGCGACACTCCTATACCCGACACTTCTCTAATCCGCATAGGGCTCCTGTCGTGGTGGCCTTGTGGTCATGACGCTCGAATGCGAACTCGGAGGTCACGGGGTTTTTGATGGAGGTGAAAATACTGGAGGTCCGCGTACTTAGATTTAGGTGCACGTTAGAGAACACCAGGTAGCCGTTATTCCCAGAGCCCTCCCCTGTGGCGTCTCTCATAATCATGTCGTGACTTTCGGAAGCGAAACTCCAACAATTATTATTATTATTATTATTATTATTATTATTATTATTATTATTATTATTATTATTGTTATTATTATTATTATTATTATTATTATTATTATTATTATTATTATTATTATTATTATTATTATTATTATTATTATTATTATTATTATTATTATTATTATTATTATTATTATTATTATTCAAAGTGCATGTCTCGCTACGTAAACTTAACGGGAAAGGGCTTCAGCGTGTCACAATAATTGGGATGTTAACTGTTTACCGGACGAAGTGATTCTTTCCCAGAACGCTTGTGCCCGTGTCTCAGTATTTTCAATTTGTTTTCCTGGAAATCCTGGGAGCTGCCGCTCCCTCCTTTGCGGTGATGCTTCAGGACACACCTGAGAATGTTCCAGGCGTGCAACCGTCACGCCGGACTTCGTCGTCCAGGAAGCGTAGCAACGCGTCGAGCGACACCGACAGTGAGGCAACCGATTTGTACTCGGACGGCTTTGAGTCATCGGATGATGACTTCATGGTCGTCATGAATCGATCTACAAAACGAAGACTGCTGCGGACGGCATCGTCGGCAAGTGTTTCCATCGTTAAGACTGCACCACAGCGGTGGCCGCACACCATGCTGTTTATGCCCGAAGACCTGCATCTAACTTGCGGCTCCTCAACAGGCAAGTTCTTTCTGCACGTGCTTCTCGAGGAAACCGCGCCGAATGAGATCAAAGACGTGAGGATCAATGCACGAAAAAATTTCCTTGCTGTAGACGTTATGCACCGTAGCGCACTGCAAAGCCTTCGGCACATAACAGAAATCGGCAACGTGAAAGTTCGGCCAATGGTCGCTACAGGTTGTAATGGCGCTGTAGGCGTTATTTATGATGTGGATCTTTCCATCTTAGCTAATGACCTGCCAATACTAATAAAGCCAGCGACTGAAGGCACCCGCATCACGCACATTACCAGACTCGGCAACTCACGCTGCTTGAGGCTTGTGTTCGAGGGAGACAGCCTTCCCTCGTATGTCAAAGTTGGCCATGTTCGCCACTCAGTGCGTCCTTACATACCGAAGCCACTGCAATGCTACAAGTGCTTCAAGATGGGACACGTAAAATGTGTCTGTGAGAACAAAGTTGTGTGTCCGCGGTGCGCTGAGTCTCACTCAAAAGACACCTGCAGTGCCACCATGCTACGATGTCCAAACTGCCACGGCGCTCATGAGGCCTCATCCAAAGACTGCCCGCGGGTGCGAAACGAGCACGCGGTACTCAGGCGTATGGTGCGGGACAATTCAACGCACAGGGAAGCTGCCGCTACAATACGCCGACGACGGCGTCGTGGGCGAAGACCATCACGGAAAAATGGCTCTACAGATAGAGAGATGTCATCCTCTATCAAAGAGGCTGACCCACAACCACCGAGCTCACTGAAGACGGATACTGCCAAACAGAAGAAAGGGACAGCAGTCGCGCCTTCCGAACAGTGGCCCTCTCTTCCACGAAGTCAACCTACTTCGGAGCTGCATCAAATTCCGCCGCCCTCGACGACCCCTCAAACCAGTGATGCGATGAATGAAGATCAAGTGATAAGCTTGCTGCAATCGCTGATGAGTACCATGCGTGTCCTACTGAGCAATATGAAGACTTCGGCTGCGCAGACCGCACTGCATGTGCTGGACACCCTGAGTCCGGTGCTTGCAGTTCTAAGGTAAAACCATGGCCAGCGAGGCACCGTCGTTTCGAGCGGAAGTCAAGAATGCATCTGTCTTTCAGTGGAACGCCAGAGGACTGAAGTCGCGCATGTCTGACTTTAGACAGTTTGTATTTGTGAACCGCTTCCCCATTATCGTGATCGGTGAACCCAACTTGTGTGCTTCAATCAAGCTGTCAGGATATGAGTGCTTTATGTCCTCCACTCACAGAGACTGCAGCAAAGTTATTGTATTCATGCGCCATGACCTCACTTACGTTCACCACAGAGTCTCGCCTGATGAAGGGAATCAGTATGTGTGCCTTACTGTGAAGAAGGATAAGGTTGCTTTCACGATTATCGGATCTTACTTATCTCCATCAAGCCGCCTTGACTGCGAGTGCTTACGCGGTATTCTGACATCGACTCCAAGGCCATGGGTGATCACTGGCGACTTCAATGCCCACCATTTCCTATGGGGAAGCTCCAGGGACAACTCTAGAGGAAGAAAATTGGTGTCCTTAGCCTCGGAGTACGAACTCTGCGTTTGTAACGATGGAAGCCCTACATATTTACGCGGATCAGCCTATAGCAGTCGCCTGGACCTTACATTGGTTTCTCACTCACTTACCAGGAAAGTGCACTGGTTTTCGGATCTGGAAACGCGGGGCAGCGACCATATACCAACTTACCTGTGTATAGAAGGTTTCACCAGCTCCAAGTCCTCAAGAGGCCTCAAGTACACCGATTGGCCGAAATTCAAAATGTTAATGGAAGACTGCTGTACCGACGGCTCATCATATAATTTAGAGGACTCGATAAAGGATGTCCTGCAGAATACCACGCATACACATTTGACTAGTCACAAGCGCACCGATTTCGACATCGAGCTTGAGAAACTTCGCGCAATACGCCGTCCTGCAGAACGAAGGTACCGACGGACAAAGTGCATGGATGATTTGAGGCTGGCTAGACGCATTCAAAAGAAAATGCAGCGGCACATGGATAAACTGGCTTGGCGACGTTGGACATCCTTTTGCGAGTCGTTGGATCCACGAAAGCCCTTATCACTGATATGGCGAACTGTCCGGGGTCTTAGCACAACCTTGGGTCAGCGACACCCGTTTACATCTCTGGCACTTCACCTTCGATGCAGAGAGATTGACGTCGGAGAACCTTTCTGTAGAAGAATTGCCGGTGATTCCAATTTCACAGTATCAAGAACGGGAACACTTGACAACACACCGCCCTCACGTGATCCCCGTATGGAATACCAGTTTTCTATGGATGAGCTAGAGGCGGCACTGGCTCTGTGCAGACGTTCTTCAGCACCCGGTCCTGATGGCATTACCTATCGTGCCCTTTGTAATCTTGGAGACGAAGCTCGGAAGGCACTCTTACGCCTATACAACGAGTCCTGGCAGACTGGTACGGTTCCCCAGGCATGGCAGTCAAGTCGCCTCATTCCACTTCTAAAGGCTGGTAAATCTCCCTGTGATATTGCCTCATACCGTCCTATCGCACTTGCCAGTTGTGTGGGAAAAATGATAGAACGAATGATTCTAACACGAATGGAGTGGTATTTAGAGCACTACGAAATCTATCCAGTATCCATGACCGGATTCAGGCGCGGCCATTCGTCAATCGACAACGTTGTTGATCTGGTGACATATCTTCAACACCAGAAAGCCTGTAAGAGACTGTGCGCCGCCCTGTTTCTAGACGTTAAGGGGGCTTACGACAATGTCACCCATGAAGCCATCCTTAGTGCTTTGGAAACAGTAGGTCTTGGTGGCAAGATATATATGTGGATGTACAGCTACTTACAGCTGAGATCATTTTACTTGATGACAGCGAATGGCCCAACACCTGATTATTACAGCAGCCGAGGAGTTCCTGAGGGAGGAGTGCTAAGCCCTACCCTTTTCAACCTAACTCTCATTGGTCTAGTCGAGCAGCTACCTAGCACTGTAGAACTTTCTGTCTATGCTGATGACATCTGCATTTGGACATCAGGTGTGACAAGGCCTCAGCTTCGTGCCCGCCTTCAGAAGGCTGCTACAACGACGTCATGCTATCTTCGTAAACAAGGCCTCGAGGTGTCCTGCGGAAAATGTGCAGTGGTAGCGTTCACGCGGAAACCAATGTCCGCTTGCAGTATATCGATTAATGAAGAATACGTATCGTTCAGCAGAAGCCACAGGTTCTTGGGAGTCATAATAGATAGAAACCTGTCGTGGACTCCAGACGTGAACTATGTGAAGAAGCGGCTGATCGCAACATGCCACATGTTCAAATTCCTTTCAGAAAAGAATTGGGGAGTGCCCATACCATCCATGCTACAACTGTACAGAGTGCTGTTTATCGGATTCTTACGGTACAGCTTACCTGCAATATCTAACACCGGCAAGACCAACCTGCGCGCAATTCAGAGCATTCAAGCCCAAGCACTTAAGATATGTCTTGGAGTACCCCGCAGTGCTTCAACGGCTGAAACCATTGCCATCGCTCAAGATCACTCGATAAATACGCATATTATTACCGAGACAATGCGCATGCACCTCAGGCATTATGCCAGGACCCCTTCCAACCACCTGGGGAGCCTAGCTGCTGAAAGGCCCCGCACGACATACGGCACTATTGTCTACAAGCATCGTTCATCGTTTGCTGAGACATACGCACCTGCATCAAAGCCACTGCTTCCTCCTTGGAGCTTGAGCCGGCCGCGAGTTCACTTAATGATTCCAGGAATGAGTAGAAAATCGGACTTACCGACACATGCCCTGAAACAACTGAGTCTATTCCTACTGGAAGAAAACTACAGTAACCACGTGCACATTTACACGGATGGCTCTACTACGCCGTCTAGTTCAGGTGGAGCAGTGGTTATACCATCACAAGGGGTAACTCGGTGTTTTAAAACTTCACATGTGACAACTTCAACGACGGCAGAACTCGAGGCTCTGCGCAATGCACTGGAACACATCCATTCAGAAGAAAGACCAGGTAAATGGGCTGTGTTTTCTGACTCAGAACCAGCGTTACAGTGCCTGATATCAGTTCTCCGACGCGGATGCCACGACCAGTTGACCTACGAAACCGTGAAACTTCACCACCTTTTAATACAAAAAGGCCATGACATCGTCTTTCAGTGGTTACCTGGGCATTGTGGTATCGGCGGCAATGATTCCGCAGATCATGCTGCTCGCACGTCACATAAAGAAGCGAACAGCGTTCCGATTCCGCTTTCAAGAGCGGATGCGGCGAGGCATATTCGTCAACTGGCCCGCAGTCTCACACTGACTGAGTGGAACACACCAAGCATACGACGTACACGACTGCACGAGATCGACCCTTCACTACAACTCCGGCCTCCACCCGGCCTACATCGACGTGCAGCTTCGCTTCTCTATCGCCTTTGGCAGGGAGTTGCTTTCACGAAAGCTTATACCACGTTAATCGGAATTACTGACAGTGCGGCGTGCGATGTTTGCGGCACCGACGAAAATATCGAACACCTGCTGTGCCATTGTCCTCGATTTGCCTCAGATAGACAAGTACTTGCCAACGCAATGCGGCGACTGGATGATCGGCCTCTTTCAGTGCAGGTGCTATTACAGCAACGTACACATGCCTCGACAGCCCACAAGGCAGTGAAAGCCCTGCTGTGTTTCCTGAGAAAGACAGGCTTGTGTGAACGCCTCTGATATGCGGTAGAGTTCTACACGCTGCAGTGAAATTACTGTCAGTCTCTCCCCCACACCCTTTTTTCCCCTCTCTTCCCTCTTTCTCGTCTTTCTTGTCCCCTTCCCTAATCCCCCAGTGTAGGGTAGTCAACCGGATGTCTTTCTGGTTAACCTCCCTGCCTTCTCTCTTTTTGTTGCTTCCTTCCTTTCTTAACTGTTTACCGCGTAAGCCAGACCATAACCGGAAACATTTTTTTGCGTTGGGAAAGGAGAGGGTGACATTTTGCATGTCTATGCGCGTTTATCGTATGCGTAAGGGCACGCATGTGCATACAATATATCAAGATTGCGGAAAAGGTAGTGAATGCCGCCAAACCACCCATCTGACCCGTGGCAACATCAGAGCGCAAAACGAGACATTCACAAGAACGAGATGCACGGAATGTTTCTGTGATTGTATGGTTTCACGCTCGAATGTCGCGAAACGTCACGTGGCATCTGACTGAATATGAATTTTTGGTAAATCTTCAAGGTTTCTGACCATCCACCCGAAGAAACGCCTATCGGGGACTGCTATAGAATAATAGAATAACATCTATCAGTTCAGACATACCTCAACGGTTAGGTAAATTAACAGCAAAATACTTCGAACCCTTAACCTTGGCCGCGGCGGGGCGCACACCACGTGCACGAACACTCGCCGTAGAAGTCTGTCGGCGACTATCCCGTGGCATCCCCTGGTCCGTTCTTAAAAAAGTTCTTTCTGGCATCTGGAAAGTGCGTATGGCCGTCTTATAACGTCCCGCGTCGTCGTTAGTGGGGTGAGTAGATTCATCCCTATGCGATTACCACAAACCTCTGAGTTCCCTCTCCTCTGATGTAGTGGGGCCCATAAAACGACGCCCAAATGTTGGAAAGCATGCTTGCAAGGCAGCTACTTAAGACGTACGATAGAAAATTGTTCATTTTGATTTTTGATGATAATAGTTATATTAATTTTCTGGGATTCACGTCTGAAAGTCATGACATTATTATGAAACGCAAACAAAGCGTATGAGCAAAGCGTATAAAAGAGAAACGTAAAGCGCAAGTCTCGCCTTCGTACAGCGAATGTATGCGTTAAGGTTCGTATTCTACAAAAAGGGTACGGCATCTATAACGTGAGTTTCACCAAATGACTTTTCAAACCCTATCGCGGTTGATTGTTACACTACAAGGCCTCCTAATTATAGCAGGGTACTAATTTAGATGTATGGGGCATTTTCTCCTCAAGGTCGAACGCAAGTACACCTGCTGCACTAATGCGTGCGCACGCCAGGCTGACGTCATGAGCAGGGCGGTCGGTGATCTCTCCTTCGAAGAACAACGCCGAGTGTACGAGCGTAAGTATTACTTTAGTCGCATAGGCGATTGGCTGCCGCACTTCGGTCGTCTGGGCGAGGCTTCTCCGGATTTATAATTTGCGTACGACTCTAGCTTTGAACTCATTTACGATTACTTACTCGGTGTAGATGACTCCTTCTTTAACGGCCGTGGCCAAGTGCCGAGCCATCCGAGACATCTGGTACGTGGTATTGTAGGCAGCACACGACATTTGTGTTCGGAGGCTGAGTGAAATAGAAAAAAGAAAAAGTAATCAAAATAATCTACTTATGCCGTTATTTACTTGCTCGCTCGCTGATGCGACGAATGGTGTCCTGAGTTTGAGGTTTCAGGCAAGAGTGGGTGACAGTATACAACAGTGAAAGCACGCACGCTCACACGCACACACACACGCGCGCGCACACATGAACACACGTGTGCGCACACACGTACACAAGCACACACATGCAAGCACAAATAAATCTGCCGAAGCTTACACTAAGCCACGCAAAGTTTGAAACAGCAAAACTCTACTACTCTGAAGATTAATCTGGTTGCTTCTATAATAGCTTATTTCTGACCCTTAAGCAAGTGACACTAGGTTGTTTCTAAATTTATTCTTAGCGCGGAGATGTTCGAGTTAAACCAGGGGTCTACACACGATGCGGATTTCCAAGCTGCAGGGACATAAATTCGCACTGGAACCAAGCGTTCGAACCCCTCATAGATCTGCGGGCACATCTTCGTTTCCCGTAGGGCTTCCATCATTTCGGTATCTTCTTCTGCCAGCCGCCATTTTCTTCCCCATTCCCTAGCATTCTCCCATTGTGCATACCGGGGTCTTCGGATCGCTGCCGTCGCTTCGCGGTCATTTGTTGGGCTAAATGTTCCCTTTGTAATGAAGAAGTTCTAAAATTTTAGTGCGCCAGTGGTGAGGACTGGGAGTTACGTAACCTCCACAGAACATAGCAGTTTGATGATAGTTTCATGGTATACGGCTCACGGCACATGCCCGAAAGCCCACCAAAATTGCATCTAGCTTAAACAACTTCGCTATTAAAAGATTTACGACCCATATGAACCTGTCTTGAATGAAAGCGAAAGTCGTCTTAATTTTCTTCCAAGCCGATTGTATTGCTTCCTTCCCCCGATTGCTTTCCGCACCTCAAGTCGTTTTACGATGCCTCCGGAATTGGCCCAGCTTTGACCGAGAGGCGATGTGTTGTGATGGCGCCATTACGTAACGTCACAAAGTTTTGCGACATGTGACGTCTTGATAACATATTGTGACTCATTTTTCAGGTTGCCATACCTCGCATCAATTGCGTCGACGTCACCGACGGTGAAGTTTTTGCGACTGAAGAGGCCTCAAAACATCTCGGCTTAATAACAAAAGTTGAAGATGAGCAGTTTCTGAAAGGGAAACAAATTGAATGTCGTCTTCAAGGCACAAACGTCTTCTGGCTAGATAGAGGCGGAGGCTGTATAAATGTAAAATACGGCCGTTAATTAGTAACGAGTTTCGTAAGTACACGGTTGAGTCAACCGGTCGCTTTGACGACATCGATTTCATGACTAGAATGAGGAAAAAGCTGTCGCACAATCGAAGACATTGGCTGGCTGCATTCACGTGATTGCAATTTGTTAAAATAGGTATGACCGAAAGTGTTACTGTCAGACAAATACTTCGCTTGTTCTCTGTGGCAATGTTACGCGGAATCCGTGAAACAACGAAAGCGAACAGATCCGAGTGAGTCGTGCGAGGAACCTATACAACTCCGCTATAAATGTTAGCCAGAGGATGTACATACCTCTGGCGCGCTCTTGAACGTACGGGCACGTGCGATGACGTCACACTTACCTCTTCTCACGTATGCTCGACGTGGCGATCTCAGAGCGAGCCAGACTAGAGCGCAGTTCCTCGGGTAGCCGCTCGAGGTCGCCGCAAGCGCAGGACTGCATTCCCATGGCGCGGAACGCGTCTCTGGTTGAGAAAGGAGATAGCGTGATTACCGGGCACAGACAAGAGTGCTTAACCACCCCAGAATATTGCTGTCAGATGGCGTTCAGATCATGTAAGTAAGAATTATGCTTAAAAAGGTAATAATTATATTTTACGTGTCAGCGTAATGATCTGATAATGAGGAGCACTGTTATTTAAGCCTCCGAATGTTTTTACCATTTGGGTTCTTTGAGCGTGTACCTATATCCATAGGTGTGCGTACGGGCAAGGCGCAAGGGGGTGGGGCACCTTTGCCAGTGCTCTAAGAGGGGGCTTGGTGCAAAGCCTGCCTCCATACATCGGATTATTAGGGAGGGGGGAGCGTAGTCGGCCCTTTGAATAGAGCTAATAGAGAGATGCACGCTGTGACGAACCTTCGCCCCCACTTTCATCAAGGGGAGCCCTGCGACGCCTATGCCTATATCTAAATGCATGATCCTCTAGCATTTCATCATCCTTATCATCATCTTCATTATTATCATCATTCACTGCCTGACTACTCCCACACATGGCAAATGCCTCGCCCATGTTCTGCCAGTCAACCCGGTCCTGTGCTTTCTGCATGCTTCCACGTTATACCTGGAAACTTATTAATCTTATCTGCCTACCTAGTTTTCTTTGTCCCCATCACGCACTTGTCTTCTTTAGAAATTCAGTAAGTTACCCTTAAAGATCATCGGTTATCCTATCTACGCGCTGCCTGCTCGGCCCATGTTCATTACTTCTTGATTTCAACTATGATGTCCTTAACACCCGTTGGTTCCGTGACCTATTCTGCTCTCTTCCTGCCTCTTAACGTTACACCTAAAATTTTACAATTCATCGCTCGCTGCGTCGTCTTCGATTTAAGTTAAATCCTGTTTCTAAGCGTAAAGGTCTCTGCTACCTAGGTAAGTACTGTTAAGATGCAGCTGTTATATACGTTCCTCTTCAGGGTTAGTGGTATACCATTTGTGGTGCGAGAATGCTTGCCGAATGTGCTCCACCCCGTCCCCATTCTTCAAGTTCTTTCGCCACGGAAGTAAAATAACTATAGCGTTTCACCTCCGACGAGATGCGGCCGCCGTGGCTTACGATTCGATCCCACAGTTTTCTGGCCGGATATTGAACACTGTCACCACTAGACCACCACGCTTGGTGAACGCATATGGAGCACATTAGGACTAAACCCATAGTTTTATAGCTAACAAATAAGGCTTTATGAGCTGCTATGGTTTAGGGCGTCGGTTCTATTCTCGATCTAAGCTTCCGCGCTTCATTGCAGGCGAAATACGAGGACATTTAGGTGCGAGTGCCCCGCCGCGGTGGCCTAGTGGCGGCTGCTGGCCCGCAGGTCGCGGGATCAAATCCCCGCTGCGGCGGCTGCATTTTCTATGGAGGCGGAAATGCTGTAGGCCCGTGTGCTCAGACTTGGGTGCACGCTAAAGAACCCCAGGTGGACGAAATTTCCAGAGCTCCCCACTATGGCGTCTCTCATAATCATATGGTGATTTTGGGACGTTAAACCCCACATATAAATCAATTAGGTGCGAGTGAAGGAAATCCCTGGTAGTTAACACTATCACCCGGTGTCTCCCACAGCTTGTTGCTTCATACTCGTGTGTGGTGTTGCACGCAACAGAGCAGAATAATTGCACTTTGCGTCATTAGAAAAGAACGTCGGCTGCGCACACAGTGCCCTCATATGCGGCTCAAATGTGGCTCGGAAGGCGCGCGAAAAAAAAAAAACAGAAAAACGGGAAGTACAGTGCATGTGCGGGCCAGCTGGCACGCCCTTCAAACTGTTATAGCGCGAACGTTAGGACAGGTGGACAAAAGAATACGACACACACAAGTTTTGTGTGTCACAACCTTTTTTCCGTGGTCGCTGATGTTCGCGCTACGGCAGTTTCACTGAATATATGCAGAGATATTTGCGAAGTACGTTACATCGGCCGCACTCGTTTCGACAATGCTGGAGCGTTATTGCAGTATCGTTTTCATTGTCAGTTAGGGATTGCTTTTAAATAACCAACAAATTCATACGAAGACGGCAATTTATATATGTGCTATGCTAAAAGAAAACGAAGTGTTTAATTAAGCTATTTACAGATAGAAAGGGAGGAAGTGGTTCTGCAATCATCTTAGTTTTCTCGGGGTCTCTTCGTACTATTTAATCGTATCTTTCAGATCTAAGAGCTCTTACATTCCCGTTCCATACATGACCGGCCCTGCCACAGGTATTCAAACAAGCTCCTTTCCATCACAAAAGGCTGAGTACTGCATCATCTCGGCAGGTTTTCCCTAAAATTTCTCAGTACTCTATTTTCGAAGCAGAACAAGCAAAAAGTTATGAACTCGGCAATTTCCCACCCAACATGGTTGGGACGCCCCATTTCCTTTTACCTTTCTACGCTGTCGACTGTTCTATAGACAAGCGCTTTACTAACAAATCATACGGGAGCACAATGTCGCGTACAAAGCATGTGTAGCGCTCAACAGCAAGCGCCAGCGAATCGACATTCTAATTGAATTTCCACTCACACATTGTCCACGATGTCGACGTGTATCTGATTAGCCTGATTCAGCGCGGAGGTCATGTCGAACGAGTTGCGGCCGAAGTTACGCACGCTGAACATGAAGACGCTCAGCACTTCCACCCCGGCCCGGAACCACCACTCGCGCACCTGCAGAAAAGAGAAACAAATTGAATTTACTAACAAAGATAGATACCCTGCACTGACAGTAATGAGAACTCCAGTGCTGTGCACGTGATTGTTGCTTTACGAGTATTAGTACCTAGCAGGATCATTGATCGTTCGATTGCTTTTTTTTATGTTGTGGGGAAGAGTCGATCTCGTACCTGTGCAGGCCTTGGACTGATTGTGCATTGCACATTTGTTCTGTCGAACATTTGTTGTGTTGTTCTCTTCCTACTGAATTTCTGCCAAATTTTTAACACTTTTGTCTTTAGAATCTGCCTTGCACACGTTATAGGTAATAAGCAGCCAATTACAATTAACATCCTTTTCGCAATCAGCGCATAAAAGGACAAACAACAAAAAAACAAGAACGTGCACGACTCAAGCGCTGCCTAACAACTTAAAGTTTAATTGAAGAAAACTTGTAATTATATATGCAAACATGAAGGCATAAGAAACCTTTACACCCCTATACCAAACACGTAATCAAGTATGCTGTATATACGCAATCTCAGCATCCGTGAGAGCGATTGAAGGTGGCTCACAGACCTCCCTCCTGCTTTACTATTCTCACACGCTTCAGCAATTTCACGCGTGCGCTGTCTCTATGTCTCATCAACATGGCGGTTTCGTTAAACTCAGCTGCACAGCCGCACTGCCAGCAATGAAGCGCAAAATGCGGGGATGGTGTACCTTGAGAATATAATTCTTAACGGCTGCTGCAAGCACAGTGTTTGGTGCCCATAAGCAATAATATTTGTTTTGCAAATCTGGGAAGGGCCCACAACCTGCCGTTGGGCAACACGCGAACCTGTGCAGAGTTCGGTTTGTTGATACATCTGCTGCTGATGGATATATAAAAATGTCTGAGCACTCTGTAATGGGCCGGCCTTTAACACACCAACCCATTGCGAAATTCGTAATCTTCGACACCTGGCGCGATTCTTTACTTCTGCCGCACAATATTACATGCTTAAGGAGATTTTGTCTACTGTATACGTGATAGTCAGATATAGTGTGTTTTTTTTTCTTCCTTTTTCGTGGGGTGGCTACAACCCCCAATCCACGTGCCCTTCTGGCTCGAGTATGGATACGCTCGCCTTGGACGCCCACCTACCTTTGCGTACTTGTGCGCCCCAACAGCATACACCCGGCGCAGGTCAGTGCTGGTGTCCCTGGAAAAGCGCCTGTGGCCATCGGGCACCAGGCACACGTGCCCAGGCACCACTCCCAGTGACACGACCCACACAGCCGCCCTCTGGAGGAATATTGCAACAGTTACACCAACAAATGGCGTCAGCGTTGCCATAGTCACAGCACTGCTACGTTATAAGCTTCACAAAGAGAATTCCCTAAAGAGCTGTCATACAACATATCTGAAGAACTTGCGAGACATAAAAATGCATTCACAACAGCGTTGGGTAGTAGTCATTAGTCAATTACCTGTCCGAGATTGGCCTTGTATGAAGGCTCTAATATAGCACCTCACAAAGGAAAGCCTTAGTATGCGTGACAGCCCAACTGTAAATAGTTCTATCTGGTTAACTCGGACACTACAGATGTATTTATATAATTTATTTTATATTTTTCTTCTCTCTCTTCTGATGTATTTTAGTCCCTTCCCTCATCCCTACGCAGAGCAGCATGCCAGCGGTATATCGACGCCAGCAAAAATAAGTTTTTATAATAAAGCGTCTTTTCGTCTCCCTCTCGATGATCCTGATGAAGGGAAGGCCACGAGCGTCGGTGCTTCATCGGGGTCATCGAAGTGGAGCTGGTTAATTTTTGATAGGAAACCCTTTTATAACAGAGTCCACCACAGCTCCACTGAAATATTTAGGTCACGGATATGACGTAGTAAAATGCACACGAACAGACAGCAAAGAAATAAACACGAGAAAATATTCGTATCTGGGAATCAAACTTACGACCCCCCGCTCCCTAATGCTATAGTGAGCTAGAATAACCTATCAGCGAAAACCAGTTGCCGGCGAACACGAACAACTCGACCACAGTTTTGAATTCAACCTATAGAAAAGAGAAAAAGAATGCCCTGCATGAACTATTATCCTGCTTCGCCAAAAATTTGTCACCGATTACTTTGTTATTCCTAGCTGTCATGTTAGCCTTTCAAAAGCCCCCTCCGGATTACTAAAATCTATATGAGAGTCGACAGATCGAAACAACGTAGTGGGATAATCAGGGTTAACAGTGGAAGTGCCTCAAACTAGCTGGCCGACGTTTCAATAGGAGGACCTATTTTTTCAAAGGCGCCGTGTCATCCTTGGCGTGTTAGCTTTAAGGGGGTTAGTGGTGACGACAACTCCTGGTCTGAAGCCAGTCTGAAGCACTTCCACTGTTAACCCTGATTGTCCCACTCTAGAATACTAGATTGTTAAAGTCAGAGACCCCTCATTTTTGTGTTCTTTACTAGCTGCATGGTTTGGTCCAAGTAAGTTGCGTATATTCTGAAAAATTTTCAATAACTCATTTTAGGTTATCCATAAATGCTGTGTTTAGTTGTACATTACGGGCACTGCGCTTAACATGTTTAGTTGATGCACCAGGCATTACCGTCGGATCGAATAGCAATAAGCATTCACGTGGGTAAACGTGCCCGCACAGTTATGCACACAGGTAGACGTGTATTGAGAGTTTGACATAAGTGCTTACATTCGCGCACGCACGACCAAGCATAGAAAAGCCCAAATGCACGCCTGCAAAAACATACGCGTGAAAACGCTAACACGTGTAAGTGCATAAATGAGCACACACTGAACTCAGCACACAAGCAATTTCGACTTGCCATGGTGTCTTTATGTAGTGTGTTATGTGCAACGCTGTGTAGGCACGAGGTTCCGGGTTCCATTACGACCCTCTGCGGCTAAATTTTCAGGGAAGAAATGCAAAAGAAAATATATCTGCGTTTTCATAGTTGGGCTTTTATTATACAAAAATTAAAAATGGGCAGATCCCACGTACAGTGGGAATCGCTGATATGCAAAGCACGAATGGAGAAGGTTAATATCTCACTTTAAAATGAACACAACGTTACGAGGTGGAGGCAAATTGTGCCGTACATGACTTTCATGTAATGATTATCATATTTGGACATGTCATTTACCTTCGTCATTAATTCACGTCATGTGATACAAAATTTGGTACATGTATAGCTAGCGAAACGGCCACGAGCGCGTCATGAGCGTGGCATGTCCTCATGTTGTTACAAGAGACGCATCTCATGATTATCATGTTTGTACCAGTCGCATGCCTTCGTCATTCCTTCACGTCCTGTAATACCAACTTTGGTACATGTGAAGCTAGCGAAACGGCCACGAGCGCGTCATGAGCGTGGCATGTAGTCATGTTGTTACAAGACACGCATCTCATGATTATCATGTTTGCACCAGTCACATACATTCGTCATCCATTCATGTCCTGTAATACCAAGTTAGGTACACGTGAAGCTTGCGAAACGGCGGCGAACGCATCATGGAGGGCTCAATGTACTCCGACGTAACGTTGACAAGCATGCCCGCTGAGAGCAGTGACGCTAGCACTCTATAGTCTGACGCTAGGCGCGGCCTGCGTGACCAGCGTCCGTCGGCGCGGCCCGGCGGCAACCGCGCCAACCACGTTACCCAGACTGCACCGCGTAGGCCTCTCTTCGTGAAGGAGGCACAGAACACCTACCAGTTTCTTACGTGTTCTTACATGACAGGCATCTCATTATTACAACGTTTGCACCAGTCACATACCTTCGTCCTCCATTCACGTCCCGTAATACCAACTTTAGTACGTGCGAAGCTAGCGAAACGGCCGCGAGCACATCATGAGTGTGGCATGTAGTCCTGTTGTTACATGACACACATGTAATGATTTTCATGTTAGGATCTGTTGCTTGTGTTCCCTATGCAGTCATGTCATACCACACTGGTTTTGCAACATGTCAAGTGAACGAAACCACCGCACCAGCCGAAGAGACTCGCTGAACTCTCTCGCCCGCCAGGCGTCACCGCTGGCGCTACCACTCTACCAACCACGATAATGATAGTGGTGATCACCGCTCGCGGACACAACGCCAGCTATCGCTCAATTGTAATCACCCCCGGCTGTGGCGGCTGCATTTCCGATGGAGGCGGAAATGTTGTAGGCCCGTGTACTCAGATTTGGGTGCACGTTAAAGAACCCCAGGTGGTTGAAATTTCCGGAGTCCTCCACTACGGCGTCTCTCATAATCATACGGTGCTTTTGGGACGTTAAATCCCACAAATCAATCAATCATCACTAGTTGTCACCCCCGAAATACGGCTTCTGTGCGACACACGTGCGCCACATAGCGCAAAAAACTTTACAGGAGGTGTCAGCACCCTCACACATGCTGGGAAGCCGAGTCAAGCTTTGCTGCGCTTTTACTTTTAATGCTGTCTTCTCCATGAAATAATAAATAATTGAGCTTGAATGAAATGAAAAACGCGAGAAGGTGAGACACGTTAGAGCCGGGCCTGTTTCGGTGGAACAGTGCCTCCAGTTCTCGACTGCTGATTCGAAGGTCCCGGGTTTGATCCTGGCTGCGGCGGTTGCATTTCGATACAGGCGAAATGGTAGAGGCCCGTGTACTGCGTGTTGCCAGGGTACCATGAAGAACACCACCAACACTATCATCATCATCATCAGCAGCAGCAGCAGCAGCAGCAGCAGCAGCAGAAGCAGCAGCAGCAGCAGCAGCAGCAGCAGCAACAGCAGCAGCAGCCTGATTACGCTCAGTGAGAGCAAAGGCCACTCCCATGATCCGCCAATCAACGTGGTCTTGTGCTTTCCGCTGCCACGTTATACCTGCGAACATTTGGGAGTGAAGCTCCTAATGGCGTGGGTCGGGCGTCTCCAGTAAGTAGCAGCCACCTCTCGTTTTAGTCCTTGGAATCTCCGCTAGATGGCGGTACTTGTATATCATGAATACACGATGAAAGGATGCGAGATGGCGGTACTTGAAGTGTTCACTACATGGACGGATGGATGGACAGACATAGAGGCAGAAAGGCGTGTGAACAGACGGACGAACAGACAGACAGACAGACAGACAGACAGACAGACAGACAGACAGACAGACAGACACGTAGATAGATAGATAGATAGATAGATAGATAGATAGATAGATAGATAGATAGATAGATAGATAGATAGATGATAGATAGATAGATAGATAGATAGATAGATAGATAGATAGATAGATAGATAGATAGATAGATAGATAGATAGATAGATAGATAGATAGATAGATAGATAGATAGATAGATAGATAGATAGACGTACGGATGGGCGGACGGACGTGGCCAGCAGATTATTCACGGTTTGCTGATAGAACCCTTCGGACCTTCGCCCCACTCATCATCATTCACTCAGTATATATGCTGTGATTTTTTTTACTCAAAAGATGTTGTATATTACTAGGGAAGCATTCAATCAATGCCAGCAAGCCCGAGTAAATGCATTACCGAGTCATGCAAAGGTTGGGCCCGTAGTATCTTATAAAACCTCACCACGGAGCTTTGCAAAATATGTGAGTGAATAACAGACTAACATTTTTTTCCACTTGCTATATTAGAAAATAAGTAAAGGTTATACGCAAATCAGAAAACGATTCTGCGGTAGTGAAATTCAATTTAAATTCAGTAACTACTAGAGGAAATATTTTTCGGAAATCGAGATATCCCACTGGCACCTGGCTGGTGTCATTTCCAAGACTTTCGGCGTTCCTTTTACTTTCCATTAAGCAATTATTCACATTCATGCGCCATCTCAATTTTCGTGCTCTCCCATAGTAGAGCACCTAGTACTCTGAATCGTTACCCACTTTTTCTAAACACCACTACGGCTTCATGAAATGCGAGGTTCACGGGAAATCTTTTCACTCTCCCTTAGAAGAGTACCAAGTACTCTAAACCGTTAGCAACTATTTGAAAGCACTGTAGTGGCTGCTTGTGACCACCGGCCCGAGCATAATTTTAGGGGCGGAGCTCCTTACGCCATGAGTCGTCCTATATAGTGGCCAGTTGCATAGCATCGCATTTCAATAAAAACGGTGTGGCAGCATATACACGTAGTGAATGATGACTAGTGATGCGAAGCGTCTGTCCATCTGCTTCGCCCCACTCGTCATCATTCACCTCATGGATATGATGTCATATTTTAAATCTCATTGGCCCACCTAACATTGTGCCTCCTTATCATGCATTTGCCATCTCTGGTAATCCAGTCAGTTACTCTTAATGACCAGTGGTTGTCTTGCATATGCACTGCACGCCCAGACCATGCATTTCTTCTTCTAGATTTCAACCATGATATCTTTGACTCTAGTTTGTTTCCTTACCCACTATGATCTCGTCTCCTGAGGTTACACATAATTTTACTTTCTATAACTCGCTGCATCGTCCTCAATTCAAGCTCAACCCTCTTTGTAAGCCTCCCCGTTTTTGCTCCGTAGGTAAGTACCGTTATGGGCAAAAAGTACCGTTATGGGTAAGTACCGGCAAGATGCGGCTGATATACCTTCTTCTTGAGTGTTAGGGGAAAATTACGATTCATGGTTTAAGAATGCTTGCTGAATGTTATTCACCCCATCCTTATTATTCTAGTTATTTCGCTCTCATGGTTGGTACCCGTGGTTACTACCTATCCTAAGTAGAGTAGACATTCCTTCACAACTTCCAGCGTCTCTCCACCTATCGCAAAGCGCTCTTTTCTGCCGAAACTGTTGCATAGTACTTTACTTTTATGCATGATAATCTTCAGACCTATTCGTCTGCTGTTTTCAGTTCAGCAACCATTAGCTGTAATTGTCCCCGGAGTTACTAATCAAGCCAATATCAGTGAATCACAGGTTACTAAGACACTCCCCATTAACTGTTATGCCTAACTCTTCCCAGTCTAGGGCCATGAAAACCCCCTTTAATCTCGTGGTGAATAGCGTTGGATGTCTATCTCCTTTACATTATTCTTTATCGGGATTCTGTCGCTTTTTATGGAGAACTATGGTGGCTGTGCATCCTCTGTATATTTCTTTCAGTATGTTTATGTAGGGTTGTTCAAAGTCACAAATTCGTAGCGCCTGCATAACTGCTAATGTCTCGACTGAGCAAATGCCTTCTCGTAATCTCTGAAGGCAATATAGCGGTTGGTTGCATTCCGCGCATTTTTCTCTCACCTCATTGATAGCTTGAATATGGTTTGTTGTGGAGTATAGACTACGAAATCCTGCTTTGTTCTTTGGTTGATTGAATGAGTTGATTGAATGGATGTCGCCCTAATTCTATTAGCTATTATTTTTGTACATATTTTCGTAGAGAAAGGACAGTAAGTTGATCGGCCTGTAATTTTTGCAGTCCTTGACGTCTCCATTCTTATGAATTAAGGTGATGTTGGCGTTCTTTCAAAATTCTGGTACCATTCCCGTAAGGAGGAACCTCGTATACAAGGTGACCAGTTTTTCTAACACAATTTCTCCGCTAAGGCACGTTGCCGGGCTAGTTGGTTGAGATTCATCATTTTCACTGGTATAGCGCACCACGACAAGGACACACACAACGGAGAGATGCACACAACACAGCGCTAACTTGCAACTAATGTTTTATTTGCGATCACACTCGGAAGGTGTGTCTGGAAGGTGTGTGAATGAAAGACTAAGGGAACACAAGTACAATGTAGAAAGAGCTGTATGTGGTCATTTGGCCCTCCACTGTCAGAGGTGCGGTTGCGTCCCTATGTTCCAAAACACCCGTATACTCTTTAAGACCCGTGACAGAACCACACGTGAAATTATTGAAGCTTTTGAAAGAGACAAAATGAAAGAAAAATGTGTGAGTGTGGCTTCCATAGCATTATCATCTAAAGAAAAGAAGTATCTAGAATCTTCACATTGACGGGCTAGTGTAGATTGTCGCTATCGGTGATGACACGTGCATGGGCTGCGCTGTATTCTTGACGTGACATTATCCAGGTTTTATCGGTCTACTGTTGTAGAAACAGTGTGTGTGATCGCAAATAAAACATTAGTTGCAAGTTAGCGCTGTGTTGTGTGCATCTCTCGTTGTGTGTCCTTGTCGTGTTGCGCTATACCAGTGAAAATGATGACAATTTCTCCAACATCTTTCAGCAGGTCCGTTGTTACCTCAACCACACAAGCGGCTTTGCCTAGCTCTTTGCATTCTTTCTATAGTGTTTTCATTACACACCCAGTCGTTACAGGTAGGATGTCGAATTTCTCTGGGCTATATATTATTGCTTTTTGAGATATCATCCTGGTTGTTTCGGCTTCTGTACAGCTTTGTCTAGAACACCTGCACCACCTCAACTGTCCCATCCACATTGTTTATGACATTGCCTTCTTTGTCCCTAATGCATACATCCGGTTTTGTCTACGCACAGGTTTGCCTTCACAGCTTTTATGCTTCTGTCGCGCTTCACAGCCAGCTCAAGTCTGCTTATGTTATACCGTCTGATGTCGGCTATTCTACGCCCATTGAGTAACTTCGAAAGCTCCACCAGCTCTATTTTGTCGGTTGCACTTGAGGCCTTGATGGTTTGTCGTCTCCTAATGAGATTTTTCATCTCCTGAGATAGTTTGCCAGTATCCCGTATATTGACTCTACTTACGACTTGAAATGCACACTTTTTATGAGAGTAGTAAAATCATCCTTCATTGTGTACACGCTAAGGTCGGTTAGCTCGTTTAGTGCCTGGAATATACTTTGAAATGAAACCCTGAATTCCTGTACGACTCGCATCGCTAACTCCTTAATTGATTTCTTGCGTATCCGTTTATGTCATTGCTTTCTTAAATCAAGGTCAATTTGTGCTCTTACCATTTTATGGTCCCTGCATCGAATCTTGGCCACTACTTATATATCCAGTACAAAGCATGGGTGTACAGACAGAATGAATCTGCTTCATTTTTAGTTCTGCCATTGGGACTATGCCACGTCCACTTATGGTAAGCCTGTTCGGTGTGTGCTTTTCACAGAAGCCTTACGAACAGTACGGAAAGCGTATTAGAAATCCTCACCTGCGTCGAAGCCGCACAGATGCTGTTGTCTACTTCCACTTGTTCCTGGCAGCCCTATTGTGTCTTTTGGCTGTGACAGATCTTCTTGAAGCAAGAATGAAAATGGTGGATATGCGGCTACTATTAGGACAACTGGTTCAACGGTGATCACTACACGCAAACCGGCGTCTGCACTGCAACATACCGATCAAATTGTGTCCCCATGTGGCAATTTCTACTGACCGGCATGTTTGAAACCACTTCCCAACTTGCCGAATCACGAGAAGTGGTTTCGATGGTCCCGCGAACCGCTTTGCGAGGCTCGAGCCAGTCCAAGAAAAACTCTAGACTGAACAAACTATTTAATAAAACAGACTGCTCAGATATACACGGCTGGGCCTGTCTTCACGAGTCAGCGTCTGTGGCTTCACACAAGCTCGTCGCACTCATCCCGGAGGCGAAAGTGCACTGCGGCCGACTGTTTGGCTGGTTCCCTCTAAGCACGCTAGAGCGTCACTCACATTTCACCTGAACACCACGTGAGACCACGTGAGACCAAAGCCCGTATTCAGAAACCAACCTTGGCCTTACCTCATGTTTTCCTCAACTTCCTGTACTCTCTACATGCGTTATAAAGGCACAAAAATGGTAACAGGGCGAAAAACAAGGACAAGACTGGTTTATGAGTACTGGGCCAATTTGTTTATCAGGCGCAATAAAAGTTTAAAACCGACAAGGAAAACTCGAGGAAAGGTCGAGCTTGGTTTTTGAATACGGGCCCAAGTCCCTTGATCTCACGTGGTGTTCACACACAGTAGAGCACAACGTCTGCGGGTGAAGAGAAGCTAGTGCAAACGCTGAGGGCGTTGGGGCTGCGGCTAGTCGAGGTTCCTCGTGGTAGCTTCTAGAACTGGAATCGAGGGTATTTCAATTTCAGCAGAGGACGAAGCGTTTACCACTTCCTCCCGAAGTGGTCTCTGTGGAGAATCATGACGCTGGAGTAGGGTATTGTTTAGCTTTCTAACGACACCTACGCCTGTTGCTATTTGCGAAGCAGGTTTCAAACGTGCAGAACAGTAGAAATCGTGACATGCGGCGCACTTTGATGAGCATGTTACAGTGCAGACACAAGTCTGCGTGCAGTGATCGCCGTGGACAGCGTCAATGGCTACACTCAAGCTCGTCGTACCAATCTAGGAAGCGGGGGCACACCGTGAACGACTGTCTTGCTGGTTCCAGCTAAGCGCGATGGTACGTCACTCGCAGCGTCAGCTTGAATTGAAAGATACTCAATGGCTACCTTCACATGTCGTCTAGCAAACGGCTGTCAGAACAACACAACGAAAGTACACATGACACGTACAGCTCCAAAAACACCAGATGGTCAAAGGTTCCGGAGCCCTTCACTACCGAATCTATCTTAATCATATCGTGGTGTAAGAACATGAAACTCCAGATATTATAACTAGAGCCCGCTGTCCCGTCAATATGATATTGTAACAGTATTCAAAAAAACACTCAAGAAACAAGATAATCTTGAAAAGAAACGGATTATGAAAAGAATAATCAGAAGCACAACGTACAATACTCACGGGTTCAAAGCAGGAATAAAACTTTTCTTGTAACATGACTGATGTGCGCTATTGCTCGAGACAACCTCGTCATGTCGCGCCGAATCCGGTCTATAAAGATTATGTTGGGTCTAATCTACACGTTCTGGTCGAGTATACGTGAATATGACCCGAAGTGCAGATGGTGAAAACGAACGCATGTGCGGAAATTGTCCTATTTCAACCGTGACCACTGTACGTAAACCATTTCTGGTGTATAAATGTACAGCTGCCCTTATTATAAATAAGAGGCAGAGTCTGTGGGCAGTGCCCGGGTACTCGCAAGGTGGTCGCAAAGAACACTGCGGGGATTGTCGGTGTCTGTAGCTTTTTTTAGTCATTTGCATATAACACGACCATGACACGTCTTCATTAACATCACCATATTCTGGCATGAAGAAGTAAGGACAATTATAAACGTTTTATTGATTGTGTATCTATGTGATGATATTTGGGTGCTCATTGAATAAACTGAGAGCGGCAGTAGTCAAAATGGCCCAGTAGAGGGCAGCCTCTACTAGGCTTGTCAATCATAGCGTGACGTTAACGCTGAACACGTCATACAAATTGCACCCGCATATAAACACTCGAGGACAAACTCAAACACACACACGCACACGCACGCACGCACACAAAGCGTACAAGATATAATACAACATATAATCTCAGCACTTTCTCGGAGTCGGCGCAGTAGTATCATGAGCAGATTTTCCGTACCTAGGAAACTGGTGTGTAAGCTTCTCATCATTCCTTTCACAAGTATGAGATGTCTTAACAGTGTAAAAAAAAACAACGAAGAAAAAAATGAAAAATCACCACCACCTTTCCCCCTGCCCCTTAAAAAAAGAAAAACACGCAAGATCTAGGAATTGCATTGTTCCTTCGCGAATAAAAGCTGCAATCATAAAGTCCGCATATACAAAAAGCGCCACTCTTAACGACGCATGTCGGGTGTAGTGCTTCACTATATTCGTAAATAATTATGAATTCCGTTCGCTTACCTGTTGGTGCTGGAACGTTCATTGCGCCGACTGTGCGCGTAGCTTGCCAGCCCAACTGTACCGCGCGGTTATTACCCATCGGCTCATTCCCTTTCTGCTCCTCCCTCCGCTAGTGCGCTCGATCCTGTGATGTTATGGCGGTGGCGTTTTTCTTTCCGCTGCCGTCCGAAATACAACGCTCTTATCGCGGTGGCGGTAGGTCGGTGTCCCCAACTTCGTCCGCACGTTCAGTATGCTGCTCGGGTGGCCGACCTCGTCAAATTGAACAGCCGATTACTCCCAGACCCACTCGCTGCTTCCGTGTATAATCGAAGCTGCCTAATAAATAGTTTGTTAACGCGGTGTTGTCGTTAACGCTGGACCAGCAGCTATAAAAAATATAACTTGACAATCACACTAACGGTATAACTTAAGTATAGTGCGACACATTATATCAGTTTAGACGGATGAGTCATTTTTGACAGTGGAACTATATTTACAGCGACCGTTAGTCCGTGTGGTGTTAAATGAAAACTGTTATTGCCACGAACCCGCGCGCGCTTTGTATGTCACCCTTTTAGATCCTATAATTAAATTGCAGAACGCGCACGCCGATTTCAACCGGCAAGTGATGCAGTAACTGATGGGCGAGAACACGAGTACGCAGGGAGAAAGGAAGAGAAAAATTGAGAGAGAAAAGAATAAATGGAACGAAAGACAAAAATATAACATCGTGGCAAAAAACAAAAATTCTTGGTGAGGCGGGATAAAAACACGCTTACCCCGTTCTCTTTTATGAGCGTTGTAACCACTTGACAAAAATTACGAGCTAGTAGGGCGTCGCATAGCCTAGTATGATATAGTGAAGATAAAAGGTGCAATAGACAAATTAAAGGGAGGAGTGATGTAAGGATGAGGGGGAGGGGAAAAAGTAACGAAAGGTATTGAAAGAGGGACATTGAAAATAGAAGAGGAAAAAAAGGAGAGAGTGAAGAAAAGAAAAAGAAAAACTAACAGTAAAAGGGAAAGAAATGGAAAAAAAAAAGCTAAAATACCGAGAATGATAGAGCCAGAAAGAAGAGTAACAAGGGGAAAGAAAGAGAGAAAGAGTGAGAAAAAAATAAACTCGTCTATCGAAAAAGAAATGGAAATTAACAGAGAAGAAAAAGAGAGAAAAAGCTGACGAGAGAAAAAAAATACAGCATATCTACGGAGTGAAGGAAGATGTGCGGGGCGAAGCTTCGTGCAGTTTTATCGGCAAACCGTGAGTACTCCGTCCGTCCGTCCGTTGTCTGCCTGTCTGTCTGTCTTTCCACACCTGCGGAGTGAGGCATAGATCTAGGCGGTTACACACCAAGAGAGACATATGTGTACAGACCCATGGCTAAGGGAGCTTTGCCCCTAAACTAAAGGAAGAGAAAACCGAAGAGAAGCGAATAAGACAAATCAACAGAAGTGGGTGCGAACCATTCATATGGGCTGCCATCATCATCATCATCAAGGGTCCCCAGCTCTGCACTTATTTCAGGCCTGTCGCACTATATACGGGGCCTCGGAAACGCAGCGCTATAGTTTCGGTTTCAAGGGAACATGCACGCACGTAGCGGTTGCCGGACGTCCGGAGATCTGGTTGAACAGAGCAAGGTTGATGAGGATGTTCGAATTTGTTGGTTCTCATAAGTTTTTTACGCGTAAAGAAATTCAACGCCACTGTGAACAACTTTTCTTTTGTTTATATGACTCTTTTTATTTCGTGTTTTGTCAATTTTATATCAAGTGAAGCGTAGAAAGTGGTTGACTTGAGTTTCTAGCGCTTCCCTCTGTTCCTTCTCGCCACTCACTCAGGGATATTACGAGTGGGATCCCGCTCAGTTATCTCGCTCGGTCGTGGTGCGAAATACGGAAAAATAAAATACAGCGGGCAAAGCACGAAAGCCGCAGTGAGCAATACGCCGAGCAAGTCAACCATGCATGCGTTCGAAGAAAATGACTATATCAGTCAACACGGGTTTTTGGCGGCTCGGTAGTGTGTAAAGCTGGGTATTTCCAGTTCCGCGAAGGTTCTTCATATTTCGTAGTAAAAACGGGTGAACACAAGTATTTTACCCATTTCTTAGCAGGTATTGGTTTTGCTTAAGTACATGCGTAAACCCAATTATCTTCGAGCCTGACTGTATACTGACGGAAGTGCAGTTTCGCTAGACTAATTGGTCAATATGGCAGCAAAGTTGCTGACGGCAAAATGCGTTCAATGAAAGGCTCAAATTTGTGTTCAATCAGCCTCATAGTTTTCCCTTTTGTTACTTTTGGCATATAGCTAAAATGATGTACCAACTAAATATAGGTGGTTTCCTTTTCATGAAATTCATGTAGCCGCGGCTTGAGTATTTACTTCTAATACTGTCACTCAAACGCATGTGATGGACTAAATGCTTTTAAACATCTTTAGAGGGACTGCCGCTATAGCCAACGTTTGGACAAGTGAACTTTTCTTCGTCTGGGCAGCGCGTTGCACTGACGAGGACAAGTGAACTTGTCGAAACAGTGTTTCCAGTGCCGTTCTCTCTTATAAAAGTTCTGATCACGTCAAACCTCTCTCGGCCTCTGAACTTCAGTCTCACTTGGTACTGAAGTTCTGTAAGAAAACTATGTGCGCCATCATAACAAACGTGATTGCGTGATATACGACGTGTAGGATTGTTGATAATTTTTGCATTACTTCGGATATTCTGGGTTCAATGTTCGCTCATTGTGTTCATATGTCACTTGCAAATTGAAGCTGCTTTTATAGACTGACACTTCATACGACGTGTATGTCTCTGTTTTTCTTTAATACTAGACGTGCAATAAAAAAATTCACTTTATTTGTGCTGATCAAGTTTTACCTCCCTGAGAAATTATTCAGCTCAACTTTCGCCACTTCAGAACACAGCAACAAAATAAAAAAACAGTTAACAAATTTTTATGAATGGCCGCTTCAAACAAGCGACCAGCGGTCCTGAAAAAAAAAAGGGCGCGAGCGCATTCCGCTTGCATGCGAAGGGGGAAAGGAGGGCTTTCGCGGCAACCCTTCTTCTCTCGGTTTTCCATCCTTTCTCTCTTTTTGGGGACCTCACTACGTCACGAAAGGAATGTTCGTGAGTTATTCCTAGTTGGATGCCCGGCAGCCACCAGTGGTAAAAGTGGCGCTGCCGCTGCGTATCAGCACACGAGGGTGCGTACATGGCAGGTGCAGGGAATTTCCGCACCCTGGCAATGGTTCGAAAATTCAATATCTTTTCAGTACTAAGTTGCAACTAATCATCGTTGTGGTCGTGTGGTTATGAGGCCCTACTGCTAACCCGAAGGTCGTGGGTTCGAACACCATCTGCAGCAGCCTCGTATTCACGGAGGTGGAATTCTAAAGGCATGTTGACCGTTTAAGGTTTCAGGCAATCAAAATCTCGGAAGCTTTCCTCTGTGGCTTCGCCTCACGATCATGTTAGGGTTTTGACACGTCAGACACGAGGAATTTTCATATTGTCATTTTCCTTCAATTTGACATGACAGGACAGTTTCCGAAAGCCCAAACTAAGGCCAAAGCTTCACGTTGAAATTTTTTGGTGAAATTTCAGCACGATAGTGTTTATTTGACGTTATGAGTTTCGAAATATTTTTCACGTTTCGGACACGTTGGTTCACTGCGATTTTTCGACGCTTGCTATGTGAAGATTTCGAGCCACGTGGCACAATATGTATACCACTTTAGCTACATAAACTTACGTATAGATCCTTGCAGGCACCGTTAAAATCTTTCACTTCATGACCATCTTACGCCACATCAGCATGTTCATTTTTTTCAAACTTTCGGCGTGCGTAATGTCACTGATGAGGTCACTACGTGCTGAAAGATAACTGTAGAAAAAAAACTGTATTCTAGAATTAGCGTTTGCAGGTTTAGGTCGTTCTATATGTGGCTATCGATATGTTTCTAGAATTCTGATGTCAATCTCTTTTGACAAAGAGACCTTGTACGAGATATGAGAAAGACGTTCTTGCTGACACCTCGTTGAAGTTCCCTGATACCCCTCACCTCCAGCTTTTTTTTTTTTCTCCTGTGCCTCGACCCTTGTGCTAGAAAATATCACGGCCACGGCCTGCTGGCTGAGGTAAACTTGAAACGCCTGGTCTATGAGATGTGTAGTATAAACCCGGATAGGAAGTTCCAGATTCAACTGAAGTTAGCTTCATTGTGTTTTCATTTTTTGATCTTCAGTTGAATCTTATTCGCTATAATTCAGTTCGACCCCCCGCTCTTTCTTTACTGTCAAATAATAGTTCAGGTGACAGACACTTTCATCAAAGAAAAGAATAAATTATTCGCCTTTTTTATATTGCAGATATTCTTTATTAGTTACCCAATTTCTGGCCAAATATTATAGGTGGGTGTCAGACAACATTTTACGGTCTACGTCTTCGTGAATGCTACCGAGTGGGCGCGTGTCTTTATTATCATCATCGTCATCACTGTCGGTGAGAGCAGTCTATGCCGGCCATGACACGTCAGACAGCCGCCGTTCTGTGGAGGACCCTGGCGATCGAGTCCATCAAGCGCCACTACGTGCTGTCCCTCCTCGAAGTTCTGATCGTCCTCATTCTCGCGTTGCTCTTTCTGTCCACCAAGTTCGTCACACAGCCGACGAGCGACCAGGGCCAGCTGAGACAGGCGGTGGTTAGCACTGGTGAAGACATCGCGAGAACCGGGCAAGGCGTCAGAACTCGCAGGTTTGATTGCCGTGTTCTTTATTTTTTTATGAGCTTAATGTTCTTAGTGAGAGCTATGTACACCTAAAGAAAAAGTTTTACTTAACTACCGTTGGCTAACTGCTAGTTAAGAGGAACACTCACATTGCGCGTGTTTGGGCCGGAGGCATATAAGAGCCACATTATCGATAAAACATTTATTAGATTTATCCGCTCTCTTTTTTTCTTTCTTGATGAGTAATCGATGGGACATACCGATCATTCTATGGAGAGCAGTGTGTGTGTGTGTGTGTGTGTGTGTGTGTGTGTGTGTGTGTGTGTGTGTGTGTGTGTGTGTGTGTGTGTGTGTGTGTGTGTGTGTGTGAGAGAGAGAGAGAGAGAGAGAGAAAGAAATCATTACCGCAGGAGTGCAGCAGTTAATACAAAGGCAACACATCAAATGTTATACGATGGATGCCGAGTAGCTCAGTCCTTCGGCTTCCAACGTGGCGAAATTCAAGAAAATGCTGACGAAAGATATTGCGACCGCGGCAGCGTGGGAGGTGAACTTCGTTCAATGCATCGCTTAAACGAAAACTGGGTGTTGACAGCGCAGAACGTTAAGCTCCATGAGTAGTCTGCTGATTTCTGACTAGATATACTTAAGCGCTTCCGGCCACTAAAAGCACGCAGTTCCTGCCGGATAACATTATTCCCTTTTCGACACTCTCTACGGCTGTTTTATTTCCGCTTGAGACGCTGCCGTCGTCTTTGGCGTAGAGAAAACGGCGGGCGAGTGTTCTTATCGCCCTTGGACATTATACAGAACATCACGGCGACGGCAACGGCAGATGTGCGTCTGCCCGTTTAGTTGCTGTTGCAAAGATGCACACGGTATACAGAGACCTAAGATTATGACGTAAGAAAAAGCGACCCAGTGGATAGGCAAATACCTGGATTTTATAAAAGCATTTCTATAGTTCTCCGGCAAAAGAAAGCGCAACAACGTAGCGTGAGCACGTCCCTGAATGATCTTCATTTTTTTTTCAATTTCCTGTTCGCCATCAGTTCACACACAGTTTGTTAGAGATCGCGGTTCATGGCTGGCAGCTACACAGCGGTCCAAGGCGAAAGAAAACACCGAAACGTGTGTCGTCTACTCGGCGTCACCGCCAGCCGGAGTCACGCGATTGGTTTCGCGCTGTGAGTCCTGTCGGTGTTGCTCTTTGGTTGTACGGCCACGGCCATTTGAGTCGTACCGAAGCGGGCTCTCCAGGCGACGAAAGGGCTCGACGCGACGCGCTTTTGTCGGGGCGTGGTGCCCGCCGCCCGAGGCGAGCGGTGGTCGTACTGTTCCTCGTTCATTTATTTTTTTTATGTATGTTATTAAATATTTACATGTACTGTTTTGCTGTGCCTGCCTGAAGTGCCTCACGAATAGTGTGCCAAGTCAGAAGATCTCACTCTCCTTTTGCCAACATCGTGGACATTTTGTGAAATTCCTAAATAAATAAATAAATAAATATCGTGGTACAAAAAAGAGGAAACGATAGCTTACGTTGAGAGTTGTAAATTACAGGCCACGTGCTGAGGTGCTATGCTTGGCTTGCGTGTTTTCGGGAAGCTCAACTAGCGACCGGCGAAGTTTCTTGACCATAATGAAAAAGTGCTGTAGAATCCTTTTAAAGGGAACATTGGAGCGCATGTCGTCCACTGAGTGCCACGGGTGGCTTCAACAGTTTAGTGCGAGCAAAGTGAGCTGCGGGCGTGGGGCCCATCGCTCACTTCGCTCGCACTTAACTCTTGAAACTGAAGTTAGTAAAGACCTAGCAATCATTACTAGCTTATCTCGCTCCTGCACAATTCTAGTGTTACTAAAGTGGTACTATAATGTTAGCAGCCGACTGTGAGACGAAGTAACGCCTCTTGTAACTAAGTTACTGCTTGCAGTTAAGTCTTTTGACAAACATACTTCAAGAATTTGAGCACGAACGAGAGGAGGTGGAAACGACATTGACTAAGCCATAGGGCCCCATGCCCTCCGAGATCTTCGCATTTGCCTTGTATACGAATACACGCTCGAACATGTACAGCCGTGGCCACGTCTGTGTAGAGCATGGGAGCCGTCGGTTTTTGCTCTGTAACACAAAACCTTGAGAGAGTATCAGGCTCTGAAACGGTCAGCCTGACAACTAGACCACGCGTGCTCTTTATACACCACTTCAGAGCCCGAAAGTGCCTCAAGCTTTCGCACCGCCGGGGAAAACCGGCTGCTCGCGTGCTCTACACAGACGTGGCCCCGGCTGTACATGGGGTGTGAAAGATCCCCTTCTTGCGCATAAACACACATGCGAAACAACTCTGTCTCTAGGGACCAAGGCGTATCAATGCGTTACATCTTAAAGAGCGGCTTCTATACGGCGCATTCGCAACCTGCATGCGGAGGAGGTTATAGCAGGTTCCGGAAAAAAATGGGTGTCGACTGGACTCCCTAGCCCCCTTCCCAAGTTTACAATTAAAGATCCAACGCAATCTCTTTGCAGTAACACCGCTCAGCCTCATCATGGCGCGTAAACACTTCGCAGGTATGAGTTCGACGATGATCAATACCCCGACAATGACAACGACGACGACAATGAAGATGGTGATGACGACGATAAAGAACATGACAACAGTGGTGGTGACAAGAACACCACCGAAGAGGAGTGCGGTCTTTACAGCCCCTGGGGTGACGAGCCCGAAAACCTTTTTCGCGCCGCCTTCCCGGGCATCAGTACGTATTAATTATCGATTAGAAGGACTTTGAAGGGGAAAGTGCTTTGCGGATTGCGGTACGCTTAGCACAAGTGTGGCGAATTTCGCTGGGTACACTTAGCGCTAAGCGCGGTACACTTAGGGAGAGAGGAGAGCAGGACGGATCGAACTGACGATTATTTGATAGTCTAGGTTTTTGCCTTTTCTCATATACGAGTACTTTTAAAAGTGCATTCGGTGTCAGGAAACTCGAACAGTCTTTCAATGCCGATCAGCAGAATGAATCAAATCTGAGCGCCCATACGTTAACGTAGCTTTATTCTACCCAAGGGTACCTAAAAAATAAGAAACAAATAATTGTAGATCCCACGTACCATGGCACTCGATGTTTTGTAAGACATGTGGAGGGAGGCTAGCTGTGGTGTATTTTTTTTTACTGAGTGAAACGTTACGAAGTCGCGTGAAAGATGTGTACAAATGATATACGCACACATGTGTTGGAACAGTCGCTTATGTTTTATATAACCAGGTGTTCATACAGTTGTTGAACGATGCCAACAGCAACATGGGTAAGCTTATAAAAAAACGCTTGTGCTTGCGAGTGTGGCAGTCCTGGCTGGTACAACGTAGACCAACTTCAGTGGATAGCGCCTAAATATGCCATTGTCGTTAACCCTATGTAACGTCTGTATCATAGGAGTGCATATGTAATGTTTACAAAAGTATACAACACAGGACAATTTACGTTTCACCAATATTACACATGTGTAGAGCTTTTTTCCATAGCAGTTTCGAGACTCGGCGTGCCTCTGTCATGGAATGCCTGAATACCTCGCAGAATGCTTGGGTTCGATTCCTGCTGAGACCCTGGTAGTTATTCTTCGCATTCGTTGGGTCAACGCTGCCGATGTCAAAATTTCTTAATGATCTCGCTTTCACATTACTAACATCTGTTCTCGCCATTCTAGGGTCAATCACCTGTGGCGTATACGTGCGTACCACCGCCCATGGCATACGGGTATGTGCCATGCGTGTCAAGAGGAAAAGGCTTGACGACGTGCACGACGCGATTTTCTCTTTATCTATGTCATGTACAGTCAGACAAGCTCGTCAAAGCCTCTTGCTATCCCTTACTAATTTTTGTCTGCCCCAAGTTAATGACGCCATCATGAGAGCACCCCGACGTAGGTGGATGGATGGATGAACGGACGGACGGACAGACGGACGGACGGACAGACGGATGGATGGATGGATGGATGGATGGATGGATGGATGGATGGATGGATGGATGGATGGATGGGTGGGTGGGTGGGTGGACGGTTGGTTGGGTGGGTAGTTGTACGGATGGATGGATGAGTGGGCGGGTGGGTGGATGGACGGATGAATGGATGAGTGGGCGGGTGGGTGGCAAGGAGGATTTTAAAAATTGCTGGAGTGGAAATAATTGCGCAGAAGTGAAGCCATTCCTCTGGCAAGATGGTGGCTGTGGCGGCCATCTTACTGAGGGCATGATAAGTTATCACCGTTCAGCGATTTAAAACGAAGCGTTTCCCTCGCACGCCGAACGAATTTAATGTGGGAACTTTCTCAGGTCACATAGTGCTCCAGGTGCTTTTTAGAGTTACTAGTTTTCCTTAGTGAGCCTATAATTGGAGGCAAAGTTCTTTGAAGATTCAGTTATCCATACTCGTTTCTGCGTGTTATTTTGTCGGGAACAACTATCTTTTAATATAGAACTAACGTAGCATTTACATAAAATATCAAAGCCACTTGATCTTTAAGTGGGCCCTATCAGAAAAGAACACGTTTCCGCCATCTTGGCAGTGGCAAAAGGTGGCTTCACTTCTGCTGGCAAGGCATTGCGGGAGGTTCCGCTCCAGCAATTTTTTCTTTAATCCTCCTTGGTGGGTGGGTGGGTGGATCGATGGATGGATTGATGGATTGATGGAGGAGTGGGCGGGTGGGTGGATGGATGGATGGGTGGATGGATGGATGGATGGATGGATGGATGGATGGATGGATGGATGGATGGATGGATGGATGGATGGATGGATGGATGGATGAATGAGTGGGCGGGTGGGTGCGTGGATGGATGGATAAAAGGACGGACGGACGGATGGGTTATTCAGTTGGCACCGATGTTTTCAAGCGTTAGAGGGTCCCTTAAAGGGGTCGTGAAACGCTCGCTCTAAAACGACAATGCAAAACCACCGGCGTCCACACGCACTAATTAGGTGACATCATAATAAGTAATGCACTGCCTATCGAGAAACGCGGAACTCCTCGGTACTTGCGAGCGCGTGCAATTTGAATACCCATCAACGTCTCTGCCATACGTAATCGGCGCTAACTTGAACTATGACGTCATATTAAGCAGCGTTCTTGTGGGACGCGTATCGCGTATGGCAGACGCTGATGAGCGCTTCTTGCGCGCGCTCGATATGCGGTAAAGTTCCACGTTCTTCAATTGGAAAATCGTCTATGCAGGTCCACTCGGGCTAATGATATAGCTAGCACGTGTGGCTGCCCATGGTACCGCATTGTCGTTGTAAAGTGGCCGTTTCACGACCCCTTTAAAGGGCCACTCACCAGGCCCCATACCGAATTTTAGTTAGACAGTGGAAGTTGTTGGGTGTCCGATGAGGAACATTTTGCCACAAAAATTTTTCGAATCGGTTTATCACGAGCGGAGAAAACAGGTTTTTTGAAGCGGCCCGAAACGACGATGAGAGGAGGTGAGCTCGAAACCCTTGCCGCTCCTCCGCGTAGCCTTCGCAAGACACGTCTTTTCCTTAACCTCTTCAGCATCGGACCATGAGGTGACGTGCGCAGGATGTGCCCGAACAAGTCCAACCCCCGAGCACGCTAGCAGCGTTGCTTTGTTGACCAGTGTTATTTTGTGGTCTTCTGCCTGTTTCTGCGGGATGGTTTGGAAATGCCGGCTTAGACGCGGTAGAGTAGATGAGCACAATGAGTGCGCGAACACGGAGGAGCGTTCTGCGGCTGTCGTCTGCTCAAAGCGCTGACCGCGGGGACACGAACACATGCGAAGCGCTGGCACATTAGCCCTGCATCTCACAGCATTTCACGGGAGAAAAATGAAAGAAAAACGCACACAATTTTCATTGCGTCTTATTATTTATTTCAAGTTTTATTCTCTTAAAGCAACAAATAAATAAACTATGCATGTTCTGTTAAATAATTTTTGCCATGTCACGTGGTATATACTTTTGACAATGTCAGAGCAGAGTCGTCTACGTAGAGGATCAACGTCATTGCATTGCCGTGTACGCAGGGCCATTCATACGCCCACGTCATGCCCTCATTTTCTAGGCGTGCGCCAGCAGAGGGGGGGGGGGGGAAGCAGCGTTCATCTTGAAATTCGACCCATTTCTCCGGCGCGTAGCGTTGAAAATTTGGGCAGACGTGATCACGAACGCCTCGTCTATATACTGCGCTTGTCAGCTCAAAATTGTCAAACCTGGTGAGTGGCCCTTTAAGGGACGAATGAGTGGCACTGAAGTTTGTCCAGCTTTTGAATGCGCCAGCGTAAATTACGATTGAAAATCGGTTGTGATGACCCCTTCAATCACTAACTACTAACACCGTTCTTTTCGCAGAGGCAATCAATTACAATGGTGAGGACCAAGTGGCGGCGCTGTGCGCGTACGAGGGATGCGTGGTGTGTGTTCACTTCAGGACGCTGACGAATTCGACGCTGGAATACGCGCTTCACCTCTACGAGGACGAGAACCCTGGTCAGAAGGGCTTAGACATCGGGTTTCGTCGCCCCAGAGAGTTCTTTTACGACCCAGAGACGGACAGGCAGCTCTGGGGTGAGTTTTCATACATCGTGAAAAAAAAAGGGGGGGGGGGGGGGACAGCTTTGTACTATAGGGTGGCGAAACAGGAAAGAAAAGCGCAGCTGCACTGTAAAAATGTTTTCCGAGAAAAACAAAACTTCTGGCAGCTATCTCGCCACAAAATTTTTGCAAAGCTATGTTTTATGTTTTGAAGTTGTAGAACTACGTTTGCCATTAAACTTTCCCATGCTTAAAAGGTTTCCTTTGTTTTACTTTTATGAAAATTTTCTGCAGAAACACCATTCTTAGTTTTTTGTTACATAAGAAATTCTGTGCTTTCTGTTTGTCAACATTCGGCAATGTTCCTTTTTTCTGTTTTACTGTACACAAAGGCCATGCTTTTTTTTAACATGGTTACATCTTCAAAAGTGTTCTGTTGAGAGCCTTTGTATCTGTAATTGATTACAGCCTAAGAATAAATGTTAGCTCCACCCACAGTGGTCACCATCCCACCCAGGCAGAATTTCCACGAATGTCCCGCTAATTGTAATCGCTTATTTACGTGACGTCCGAACCTTTCATGTATTTCAAGCAAATGGCTTGGCTGTACAGGCACATGTATTCGTTTCGATAGTTCTTGGTCAATAAGATTTACCTAATGGCAAATTTTATCGGACGTTCCGACTTCGCTGCTTAACCAAACTTAACTTCAATAAGAAACGATGAGGTTTCAATTCATAGTATATGTAGTATTTGCTTTCTCAGCGAAAAATTCCACCCGCATCTTTGCACGAGGGGGGGGGGCGGTATCGCGTGAATGACGTGTAATTGGGTATTTTTTTGGGAATGCTTAATTGTTATGTGCTCTTTATTATCCTTATTTATTGAATGAAGGAGAAGCACTGCCTTCAAGAAATGGCAGGACGCTGATGTTGAGTTCTGGCCATAGAGTTTTATACAATCATAACTAGAGCGAAATCTGGCGCTAGTGTCAACGCGGGCTCCTTCAGGTGCGCTTGTATCCGCATGAGAATTATGGGAATATACAGGCTTCGGACCTGCTTCGGATGGATCATGTTCTTGATATTCGCAGCGCTTGTTTGCTGAGTTTAAAACAAAGTAATTTAAAATTATGTCTAATTGAAACATGCTTCATTTTTTGTGTGCAAACTTTATTGCAAACGGTTCTTGTGACTAGGCGGTAGAAGTGAAACCTTCACAAATTTAACCACCAGGGTATGCATAGCTCTGCCATTGTGTTCCAGATTTGGCGTGAAGATGTCATCAATTATTCTTTACAACATTTGAAAACAAAAATTCTTGGTTTGCCTTCGAAAGTACGCAATATCTATTCATAGAAATAACAGCACAGTATTAAGGGAGGCATATTTAACCTTTTGTCTGCTGCGATCATTTACTCGTCGTTGAAACGAAGTTCTTTCGCATTATTTAAAGAGACTCTAAAGATATAAACAATTTTTTCACGTATCAGAAAACCATAACTTCACAGTAGCGAAAACACCACCACTACCGCGAGACAACGTTTGAAAAGTAAAAAAAAAAAACGTGCGAAACAAAAATAAGGGTACACGTGCACGACAGCAGAAACTGCGGTAGGCAAAGCGTCTTTTGCCTACCAAGACAGCGCCACCGCATTTTCGTGACGTAAGTCCGGTGGAATTTGTCTATACGGGGAGACCAGTGAATGATTGGGCAGCGTGGACAATCGGTTTTTTACTAGCAGACGCTGCCTGCGTCGGCCTTGCGAGGAAAGAGATGGGGAAGGGAGTGACAGTTGGCACGAGACGCGAACATGCGGCACGAGACGCGAAATGCGAGCATGCGTAGTTCGGGTGTGAACGGCGCCACCGACAACGGATCCGTGACATCGTGCAACTAAGAAGTGCTCCGCAATTAAAGATTGTTATGATTCGAACGGCAATCGTCAACAATTGCTCCGTTACACAGGTGAATGACCGGCGCGCTGCAGTACTGGGGGTGGAGTGCTCATTCATTCTTATGATTCAGCCGGCTATAATGACGGTCACCATTGACTATGCTTTCAGGCCTTCCCTGATATTTCTTTCGTTTTGCTGTCACCACTCATTACCGTTAAGGGCGTTTCCACACAAGGCACTCTACGCAACTACTGCAATGCTTCTAAAGTGTGACGTGATTTCTTTCAAAAATGTTTCGCAGTCTGTGTTTTGCCGTTTGCTAGATGTTTACTCTTGGCTCCACCCTTTATTATCGAATGCTTTTATTCTGTCTGGTGTCACACTTCTGTAGTAGATGAGCATGCTAGCAGACTTTGCGGAGAATTGACTTGATGCACAACGCCCTAACAAATTTTCTGTTGAAGAACGGATAAACTTTAATGATGTTGCGTATTCCCACAAAATGACTGTAATATATAAACAAACTATTTTAGTGAGCAAAACTGGCAAAAACACATTTTGAAAATCAGCATCTGTACTTTTATAACGCAGCCAATTTCATGTAGGTGAAACCGAAAGTACCTGTATGTCACAGAACGAGCGCTAAACAAGAGCGCGCCGCCAAATCCTTGCGACAACGGGCGGCAGAAACGCCGCGAGGTAAAAAGAAGAAAAAAGAAAGCAAACATCCAAGGCTCCCGGGCGCGCGCTCTCCCCGCAGAAGCACGGCTTCGCAGACGATCCTCCTCACCCCACATCGGCGGCCCAGCAAGGCCGCGATTTTTCTAGAACGAAGGAGGCGGGGTCAGACCGAGTGAATCATCCTCCGGAGAGGGCAGTTGAACCGTCTCGTGCCTCTCCCCAGCCTTCGCTGCGCATCGCGCCGACGAAACGACAAGAAACATCTGGAATGTCGCGCGCAAGGTATTTAACCGAGCGGCCGAGACGAGAAATCAGGAGGAGACGGAAAGTTAGCGCCGGAGCGCGTAGGAATTCCGCCGTGTAGTCGGCGAAGGATCTGCCCGTAGTGACAGAACAGGAGGAGACGGAAGTGAGCGCCAGAGTGCGTAGAGATTCCGCCGTGTAGACGGCGAAGTTTTTGGTCCGTAGGGACGGCTCGAGCTACAGGCAAGAGCGTGGGTTTACCGCTATCGAGCGAAGACGCGGGCGACAGCTGCGTGTGTGAAGCCGACGTGTTCGGGCGAAGAAGTTTGAAGCTTGGAGAGTGGCCAATTGAAGACGCGAGGTATCCTGGAAGAGAAACTTCGAGGGCGCGGAACGACAACAACGCTGGACTTTGAGTGAGTGATTCTCGGAAGAGTATCCTCCAGACTTTTGTTCCAAGGACTTTGGACTGACTAGATTTTATATCTCTTTAGTCTTTAAGTGTCTTGGTTGTTCAATGCATGCGACTGCATTGTAGTGCGTATTGTTGTCTGTGTCCGTTGTTTCAAGAGTGGTTGATTGTACTGTGTAGTACGTTGTTTGTTTGGTGACGTATTGTATGTAACTATTGTGGAGGGTGCATTCTTGTGTATGGTTTTCGATCTGCCATTTTTGAGAATATAGTATTTGTTTTGTTTATCAACTCTCGGCTCTGACTTGTTCTTTGGGCCACAGCCGGCGTCCGCTGGTGCGCCAAAAAGGACCACTTCTAAATTGTCCACGCTTTCGTGGTGCGGTTCGGAGGGCCGATACTTCGGCTCTTAGAATTAGCCCGGCGATCGCCTCCCTAATTAACGGGACGTGTGTGACAATTAATCTGGCGTCCGCGACAGGACCTTTTGGTGCACAGTGTGTCCAAAGTAGTGAGAAAGAGCCTCGATTTGTTGATAGTGCTATCGGAACGATTTTGTGTGTTGTTCAGTGTTCTCGTTAACGAGTGTAGGGGAGTGTTCCGATAGACTGATTTAGGCAGATACTTTTTGCACGCGGCAAGGTTTTATTTGAGAGTTGCGAGACACCATGGATCTCGAAAAGTTAGTTGCTCTTGGTGAAAAGATGGGTCTTTCTGGCGCCAAACTACGGAAGTGGGTCACCCAGAAGGAAAAAGAAGAAAAAGAGAGAGCCAAAGAAGAAAAAGCAGCCGAGCTGGAAAGAGAGAGGTTGGCGGCAGAGAGGGCCAAGGAAGAAAAGGCAGCTGAGTTGGAGAGAGAAAGGCTGGCCGCTGAAATGGCGAGAGAAGAAAGAGAAGCAAAGGAGCGACAGCTGAAAGAAGAAAGAGAGCAGCAATTGAAGTTGGAGCTGGAGAGAAAAGGTGGCAGCCGAAAGGGCGAGAGAAGAAAGAGAAGCGGAGATGGCTGAAAGGGAACGGCAGCGGCAGCACGAGATGGAACTCGAGCGGCTCCGTTTGCAACAGCGAAGTGAAACTCCCGTCCAAGCTAGAGTTCAAAGCAGCGAACGGGAAGGTCACGGCTTCTGCTTGAACCCAAGCAAGCTGCTCGTAGCGTTTGATGAAAGGAAGGACGACCTAGACGCGTACCTCCACAGATTTGAGACGATTGCGAGGAGCCAGAATTGGCCGGAACAGCAATGGGCAACTGCTTTGAGTACTTGCTTGAGTGGTGAAGCGCTCAGTGTGTACGGTAGGCTGACGCCGACCGATGCAGCCAACTACGCAAAGGTGAAAGCTGCTTTGCTGAAGCGATTTAGATTTACCGTGGAAGGATTCCGGGACAGATTTCGGACAGGAAAGCCAGCTGATGGTGAGACAGCTACGCAGTATGCCGCCCGACTTTGCCATTATTTCGACAGATGGATTGAACTTTCAGGGACAGCACAGGAGTACGATGAACTTAGAGAGCTGCTAATTAAAGAACAATTTCTTACTAGTTGCCACCCAAGCCTGTCGCTTTATCTGAAAGAGAGGAAGGCTGAGTCATTTGAAGGAATGCTTGAATTGGCTGATCAATTCTTGGAAGCGCAAGGTGGCACTAATTTGGCCAAGGTAAAGAAGGAGTGCCCCGATGATTCGAAGCAATTGGCTCCCGAAGAAAAGAAGCGTGGACCAGAGAGCATTCAGCGATGCTTTCTGTGTAACCGAGTGGGTCATCGCGCGAAAAACTGTCGAACGATCTTTACGAGCCCTACGGTAGTGAAATGTTTTAAGTGTGGTCAGACTGGGCACAAAGCAGATGCATGTCGAAACGGAGCGAGTCAAACTCACCAGGTATCCTGTGTGCAAGCGGCACCGAAATCTGATAATAATGCCGTCACCGATGGATTCGTAGAATTGAAGAATGGGGAGAAAATTCCTATTGTGGGTGCTGTAATGTCAAAACAGCCAACCGGTGTTACGAAAGGAATGCCAACGCTGCCTGGAAAAGTTGCGGACAAAAAGATTACGGTGTTAAGAGATACCGGTAGCTCCACTGTTATCGTGCGGAGAGATTTGGTACGGGAAAGGGAGTTAACAGGCAAAACGAAACCGGTTTGCTTAATTGACCGTACGGTTCGGATGCTTCCCGAAGCAGAAATTGAGGTTGAAACACCGTACTTCAGCGGGAAGGTTACAGCTCTATGCATGACGACCCCCCTGTATGACCTTGTCATCGGAAACATCGTCGGGGCGCGGGGGCCGAATGATCCAGAATGTTTGGGAGAAGACCCGAAGATAGAGCCCTCGCCAACACAGCGGCCGCGAGATACAAGGGAGGAGCATCCCGTGACGGATCTCACTAGAGCACAAGGTGAAGCTGCGGCGCAAGAGACAGCGAAGGAGAAGACGATCGTGTCGAATAAGTTCGCGGGCCGAGCAACCGGACTTACGTCGGCACGACCTCAACCGACCGACAGTGTAAAGGAGACGTAGTCGGCCAGCCGGGCAAAATGTAGAGGCATTATCAAGCGGGTAAATAAAGAGACAGGACCCGTCGAATGTAATGACGCGTTAACGGTGTCGGAAGAGACAACGATGGCTGAGACGACGCCTCAGATATCGTCGTGGGAAAGGGCTCGCCTTAAAAGAACGTGGAAACACAAGAATAGATCGAGCGAGCACCGCAAGAAGGGACGCAAGCGCCGCTCGAAACACACGGTATAGGTGCTGAGGTGGAATCAGAATGTGTTTGGCAGGGCTGAGTGACATATGTTGTGTTAATGTTCTTTTTATCCTGTGTCTCAAGTGTATGTCGAGCGAGTCAGTGTTCTGTGCGATGGTGTGATGTATAGTGTTGTATAATTGTGGGATAGACAGAACTTTGTACGTTTGTATTGTTTAGAATGTGTGATGAAGTGTTGTAGGCATGTACCTGTGGTTATATGTCATGTGCTGTGGAATTGAACTACAATGTAAGATTGTATTGAGTGATCTATTGTGAATGTGAAGTGTCATGAGCGACTGATGGTGTTACAGTCTGTGAGAGTGTGTGGTGACTGTTCGCGCTCGTCTGTGGGGTTTTGAATATTATGAGATAATATTCTTAAAGTGGGGGGCAGTGTCACAGAACGAGCGCTAAACAAGAGCGCGCCGCCAAATCCTTGCGACAACGGGCGGCAGAAACGCCGCGAGGTAAAAAGAAGAAAAAAAGAAAGCAAACATCCAAGTCTCCCGGGCGCGCGCTCTCCCCGCAGAAGCACGGCTTCGCAGACGATCCTCCTCACCCCACATCGGCGGCCCAGCAAGGCCGCGATTTTTCTAGAACGAAGGAGGCGGGGTCAGACCAAGTGAATCATCCTCCGGAGAGGGCAGTCGAACTGTCTCGTGCCTCTCCCCAGCCTTCGCTGCGCATCGCGCCGACGAAACGACAAGAAACATCTGGAATGTCGCGCGCAAGGTATTTAACCGAGCGGCCGAGACGAGAAATCAGGAGGAGACGGAAAGTTAGCGCCGGAGCGCGTAGGAATTCCGCCGTGTAGTCGGCGAAGGTTCTGCCCGTAGTGACAGAACAGGAGGAGACGGAAGTGAGCGCCAGAGTGCGTAGAGATTCCGCCGTGTAGACGGCGAAGTTTTTGGTCCGTAGGGACGGCTCGAGCTACAGGCAAGAGCGTGGGTTTACCGCTATCGAGCGAAGACGCGGGCGACAGCTGCGTGTGTGAAGCCGACGTGTTCGGGCGAAGAAGTTTGAAGCTTGGAGAGTGGCCAATTGAAGACGCGAGGTATCCTGGAAGAGAAACTTCGAGGGCGCGGACCGACAACAACGCTGGACTTTGAGTGAGTGATTCTCGGAAGAGTATCCTCCAGACTTTTGTTCCAAGGACTTTGGACTGACTAGATTTTATATCTCTTTAGTCTTTAAGTGTCTTGGTTGTTCAATGCATGCGACTGCATTGTAGTGCGTATTGTTGTCTGTGTCCGTTGTTTCAAGAGTGGTTGATTGTACTGTGTAGTACGTTGTTTGTTTGGTGACGTATTGTATGTAACTATTGTGGAGTGTGCATTCTTGTGTATGGTTTTCGATCTGCCATTTTTGAGAATATAGTATTTGTTTTGTTTATCAACTCTCGGCTCTGACTTGTTCTTTGGGCCACAGCCGGCGTCCGCTGGCGCGCCAAAAAGGACCACTTCTAAATTGTCCACGCTTTCGTGGTGCGGTTCGGAGGGCCGATACTTCGGCTCTTAGAATTAGCCCGGCGATCGCCTCCCTAATTAACGGGACGTGTGTGACACTGTAAGTTTCATGAAAAAAATCCGTAAACAGATGTTGAGTGCTTGAGCCAGTGGTTCGACAAGTGCACGTGTCTTCGTTAAGGCTAGAACCTTCTAGCGTTGAAAAAAAAAGTTCACCTGTTGATCTCTCTTCTTTATTGCTTGAGCATTCTAGCCTTGAAAAAAAAGTCCACCTGTTGACCTGCAGGTCTTCTTTGCAGCCTTAGAAAAGACTGGTCGACTTATCAATCTTTGCGTTTGAGGACTAAAATCTGCTAGCTTTGAAAAAAAAGTCCACTGATCGACTTAATAAACAATTAATTGACCAAGTTCGTATGGATCTGTCGCGTTAACGAAGCGCAGAGCTTTTACACGAGAGCACGAGAGAAGGACACACGCGCTTATTTCCTCTAAACGTCTATTGCGGTACGCCAATGTATATAGAAAGGCGTGAAAGAAAGAAAAAGTGAAAGGCAAAACAAAACAAAAAACGCCACGTACCGTGCCATACATTACTCATTCATTATTTTCAACCAAACCATCGAAAATAAAAGCAAGTCTTTCTGCGTGAGTGGCATATATTCTGCGCTCACGCACTCTAAGTCATCACGGGTCGTTTATGCTGCCTCCACAATCAGACGGGCCGACAAATTTCTGTCACAATGTAGAACGCACGTGTTGTCAAAATAGGGCACAAAACCGCACTCATTAAAGCCGGTATAAAGCCTTTTCTTGCGTCGAAGTATCCTAAGAAAGGCTATCGTTTTTAAAAGGTATCCAAAAAGCCGTCTATTGGTCAATGGAAGGCAAGCGAAGCAAGGCATGTACGTGCATGCTCTTTCTTTCTTTCGCCTTGCGCAAGCCTCCATCCCATGTTTCTCGTTTATCCATGCCAAGCATTAGACTTTTATCCACGTGCTGAGCCCCGCAACACTTGAACACCTCTGAAGTTTGTAAGTCATGAAAACCTTCGTCTGTAAACTCTATTCGAGCGTCATATCCGGTGCTTCTCTCTCTCTCTCTTGATCACTTTCTAAAATGTAATTTTTTATTAGGTGTTGAAATTGCATTGAGTATCATACTTCCAAGAGTCAAAACTCCTAGCCGCCCGTAAATTAGGTGCACCATTGTGTTTTTTAACAGTTTCTTTTTTTGTTTCAACTTGCAGAAAGAGCCTACAAGATGCAGGTGGCGTTGAACAGTGCTTTCCTGAGACAGCGGGACAAGGAAGACATAGTGAATGTTAGTATTTCATCTGAAAGTGGGGGTTAATCATGAAAACGTGTACTACTTGCACCAATGCACTCAAACTGGTGCACATCTTTGAAGGAAAAAAACGCTGCATCTAAATGTACTTTAGTGCAGTTCATTCACGCAGCCTGAGCGTACTGCATGCGTTGTTAAACGCATGGACGTCAACGGCGACTGTCGCTGTACCCTTGGCGGCAGTTTTCTTGCTAAGGTCCTGCGCTGATCAGCCCGAGGATGCAGGTATCACGCCAGGTCGTGGCGACCGTATGATTATTAGGACGATAAACTAAAACGCACAAGTGAAAAGACTTATCCGCAATCCTTGAATGTTGATGTTAGGTAGTTGACATTCCACACCTTTTTGCTAAGTATTGCCAGAAAATCCGCGCAGAATATTCGTAGAAAATTATTTTAAGAAGTTTGTCCTGATCTTGGGATTGAAACTAGGGCCAAGATATTTTTCAGTGGGGTCTGTTTGCCAAAGATATTCAAGAGCACCATTTGGATCTTTATTCTCCAAACGGATCGACGTCAGGTTTTTTACTTTCACGCATGCGCTAACATTTAGGTGAATCTTAAAGAAGCCCTAGTGGTCAATATTAATCCGCAGTTTTCTGCTATGGCGTGCCTCGCATTCATTACATAATGCTGGTGCGTAAGAACCCTCGAATTTAATTTTTGTTGCAGATCACGATGAGAAGCTTTCCTATACCTGACTTCCCGGAAGACGTTCTGCGGTACCGGTACGGCTTCTTCTGGCTGGCGTCGACTACCTTCCTTTTCCCGATGTACAGAATCATCAGTCGCCTTTGCTTCGAGAACAACAGCGGCCTCAGGGTAAATATGCCTACATCGTACATCCAGGCCCGTAGCAAGGAATTCTTTTTTTTTTCGGTGAAGAGAGGGGCACGTGTTCAAAGCCTTAAAACTCTTTATTTTTGTTATTTGTCCTTGGTTCCTTGGTGAAAAAAAAACCTTTCATGCGAATTTCGCAGAGGGCCCAGGCCCACAGGGCAATGCACTCCCCCCTCCTCTCGCTACGAGTCTAGTTACGTCGTTATGGTGACGGCCTAACGTCTCTCGCTCAGTGATGCCAAGAGAATTAAAGGAGTTGTTATTAGAATCAGTCGTATGTAAATGCGAAGAAAAAAGCGTACGAAAAGATAACTTGCCAGCGGCAGGATTCGAACCTGTGACCTTGGAATAACGTATCCGATGCTCTACCTGTTACGTACTTATCAAGAACCGATGCCAGCCGTCTCCCAGCGAGGAATTGCCTTGGTTTATTGTGCACTCGTTTTATACAGTGCAAGGCGGAGAGAAGGAAACAGATAGCGTGCGCAGTAGACTGCCTGCGCACGTGCGCTCGCCCAGGAGCGCCTAAACACGATACATCCTCCTTTTTCTGAAGGAAAAACAAAATAAACATCAAGAGAGAACGTAACTACGGAATTCGCACAAAATTGTCATCGTAGCCTAGTCGACGGGGTGCTCTCCTATCTCGGGTCGATCTTCTGGGCACTTGCGGCTCCTCCGAACGCGGGACCAGAGGTGGAGCTTGCTCTATCGGTGCATCGGCGTTCTCATCGGCCAAGTCTTCGGCGGAGGGGTGGAAGGGCTCAGTAGTTGCGAGCAGGTGCTGTCGATTACGCCGAAAAACGTTGCCGTCTTCCGTGACGACGTGGTACGACCTCGGTCGCGTCATGCTGACCACCTTGGCCTTTGTTGCCCAGTTCTTACCACGTATGCGGGTGACTTGCCCTTCAGCCAATGGCTTGAGTGGATGACCCATTCGGCGTGCACAGCTGTGTTTCTGTACGGCCATGTGTGGGACCTCGTTGAAATCGGGCAGGGGCGTGCGTAGCCGCCGACCTTGAAGCAGCTGTCCTGGGGACCGGCCGTCGTCCAATGGGCTGGCCCTGTAATTCAAAAGTCCCAACCAGAAATCATTGTGTCCTTCCTTCGTCTTTTTCAGAATTCTCTTCACTATTTGTACTCCTTTCTCGGCCAGACCGTTTGATCGCGGAAACAAAAGACTCGATGTGGTATGCTTGAAGTCAAACTTTCTTGAGAATGCTGCAAATTCTCGGCTAGCAAACTGCGGCCCGTTGTCGGTGCACACTTCCGCCGGTATTCCGTATCGTGCAAATATCGAGCTTAGCTTTTCAATAACTGTAGCAGGCAATGTGTCGTACAGAGGCTCTACCTCTGGAAAATTGGATAGCGAGTCATACGCACACAGGAATGCTTCGCCGGCGTAGTGAAAAATGTCGACACCTACTCTAAACCACGCATGCTCCGGCACGGGTCTCATCACGAGAGACTCACTTTCTTTTTTGTAAGAATATTTTCTGCAAGTTGCGCAATTCTTGACAACCTGTTCGACGTCTGCGCAAAGTCCTGGCCAGAAAACTAAACGGCGGGCTCGGGATTTGCACTTGTTTATTCCCATATGCCCATCATGAATCCTGTTCAACATCTCATGGTGCATGCTTTGCGGTATAACAGCTTTGCATCCTTTGAGCATTACGCCGTTGACCCCCTAGAGTTCTCCGGTGAAGGGTTTGAGTTCTCCGTCCACGGGTTGCCTGTTTTGCGGGCACTCAAGGACAGTTCTCAAGTACCCGTCGTTTTGAGTCTCCCTTGCCAGTCGTACTTGCGTGGCATCGCTGATCAGTGCCTGCACAGTTGTAACGGCATGAATCTCGACGTCTTCGACCGCCTCCTCGTCTGGTGGTCCAACGGAAGCCCTCGACAGCAGGTTGGCCAAAACCAGTTCTTTACCGGGGACGAACTGCAGGTGGAAGCGGTATTTCAGCAAAAGCAAGAAAAAACGCTGCAATCTCGGTGGCATGTCGCCGATAGCTTTCTGTGCGATAACAATCAGCGGGTGGTGATCCGTTTCAAGTGCAATGGTACGCCCGTACACAAAGTAATGGAATTTCTCGCACCCGAAAACAACAGCCATCGCCTCTTTTTCGATCTGGGAATACTTTTTCTGGGCCTCGGTCAACACGCGCGAGGCATAAGCGACTGGCTTCCACGCGTTATCATAACGCTGCATTAGCGCGGAACCTATGTCATTCTGCGACGCATCGGACGTTATCTTTGTGTCTCGCTCAGGATCGAAAATTGCAAGCACCGGCTTCTTGCTTAAACAGGCGCAGAGTTGTTCGCATTCCTTGGCATGATTGGCAGTCCATTCGAACGCGGCATCTTTTTTCACTAGCTGTCGCATTTGCAGAGTCTTCTCAGCTAGTGCTGGGACGAACTTGGAAAAATAATTCACCACGCCTAGCATGCGTTGTACGCCATGCTTGTCAGTCTGTGGTGGCATATTCCGCATAACGTTTATGGATTCAGGGCTTGGCTGTATTCCTTTTGTGGATATGATATCGCCGAGGAAACAAACTTCGGACACTCCTATGTCGCACTTTGCGGCATTGAGTGTTAGCCCCGCTTTTAGCGCTGCTTCCAAGACAGCCCGAAGCCTTTCATCGTGCTCGTCCCTCGTCGCGCCCCAAATAAGAATGTCATCGACGTATACGCGTACACCTGGTATGGACTCAAAAATCTGACCAACCGTTTTTTGAAAAACTTCCGACGCCGAGGCTATTCCGAAGGGAAGTCGCAGAAAGCGATAACGCCCAAATGGAGTGGCAAACGTGCATATTTTTGAAGTCTCTTCGTGCAGCGGTATTTGATGAAACCATGAAGTTGCATCCAAGCGAGAAAAACGATCGTGCAAGAGCAACGGTCAAGCAGATGCCGGCGATGATCAGCACGAGCCGAGCGAGCGAAGCCCAGCACCCAGTACCCGAGCGGTGGCGATGTTGCTTGCCAACGACGCTCTTTCTTCTTCACAATTTGCCCCCGCCGAAAAAGAGCCATCCTGGCCACCTAAGAGTCTGGAGGCAGAGGGCTATAATATGGCTTAAGGCGGGCAACGTGGACGATGTCACGTCCATGCCGGCGCATGTCGTCAGATGGGGAAAGTGACTCGATGAGAAAATTCACCGGCGAGGTTTGCTCCAAAACGCGGTATGGGCCCTCGTACTTTGGAACGAGTTTTGAGGAAATGCCGGGGGTTTGGTAAGGAACAGCCAGCCATACAAGTGATCCCGGGGAATAGCTGGGGCTTTGTGAAGAGTCGACGTTGTTTTCTTTCTGGCGCTGTTGTTCTCAAAACGTAAAGGTGCGTGCGAGTTCACGGCACTCTTCCGCATTTCGGGCAGCTTCGGACACAGATGGGCATTCGGATGCGTCAGGACGGTATGGAAGAAGAGTATCGATGGTGTGGGATGGTTCGCGTTCATAAAGAAGAAAGAAAGGTGAAAATCCAGTGGTAGACTGTGCCGCGGTGTTATATGCGAACGTAATGAATGGAAGAATGCGATCCCAGTTAGTATGATCGGATGTCACATACATGGCGAGCATATCGCCAAGGGTGCGGATAAATCTTTCCGTGAGCCTGTTAGTCTGCGGGTGGTATGCCGTGGTCTTGCGATGAACAACATGGCATTCAGAAAGCAGAGACGTGACGACTTCTGATAGGAAGGCTCGACCTCGATCGCTTAGTAGTTCTCGAGGTGCACCATGTCGTAATATGAAGCGATGAAGGATGAAGGATGCTACGTCCCGCACAGTGGCACTTGGAAGGGCGGCGGTCTCAGCGTAGCGTGTTAAATGGTCCACAGCGACTATAATCCACTGATTTTCATCTGATGTTGTCGGTAGAAGGCCATAGAGATCAATTCCGATCCGATCGAAAGGTTTGGCAGGGCACGGAAGCGGTTGAAGCGCACCGGACGAGTGGAAAGGCGTGATTTGCGACGTTGACAGTCAGGACAGCCCATAACGAATTTTCGAACGAAATTATACATTCCGCGCCAGTAGAAGCGATGGCGAATGCGTTCGTAAGTTTTGAAAACTCCGCCATGACCACATTGGGGATCGTCGTGAAAGGAGGCGCAGATTTGTGATCGCAAGCTGCGCGGGACAACCAAGAGCCACTTACGACCTTCGGGGGCGTAGTTGCGTCGGTGTAGTAGCCGATCACGAATGGCGAAATGAGCAGCTTGACGTCGGAGAGATCGTGGTACCGCAGTGGTTGACGATCCAGAAAGACAGTTAAAAGAGAAGCGATCCACGGGTCCTTGTGTTGTTCACTGGTAAAGGAGTCGAGGTCGAGAAATGCGATGGAGATACCAGTGGTTCCGCAGGCCGAGTCGGGAGGTAAAGGCGAACGCGACAGGGCGTCGGCGTCAGAATGCTTGCGTCCGCTGCGATAGATGACACGAATGTCGTACTCCTGGATTTGCAGTGCCCACCGAGCTAGGCGGCCAGAAGGGTCTTTCTATGTGGCGAGCCAACAAAGTGCATGGTGGTCCGTTACCAGGTCGAATGGGCGACCGTACAAATAAGGGCGGAACTTGTGAAGCGCCCACACTAGCGCCAAGCACTCTTTTTCAGTGACGCTGTAATTGGCCTCAGCTTTAGTAAGTGTGCGACTCGCATAAGCGACGACGTATTCGGAGTAGCCCGGCTTGCGTTGGGCGAGGACGGCGCCTAGACCAACCCCACTAGCGTCTGTGTGAACTTCCGTTGCAGCTGTTGAGTCGAAATGCCGAAGAATTGGAGGAGATGTTAGCAGACTACGGAGCGTGGCAAACGCGACGTCGCAGTCAGAAGACCAGGATGAAAGGTCTGCATCGCCGCGTAGGAGGTTGGTCAGTGGTGACATGATCGATGCAAAATTTCGCACGAAGCGCCGGAAGTACGAACATAGTCCGACAAAACTGCGTAATTCTTTCAGTGTAGTAGGTTTCGGGAACTCAGCTTCTGCTCGCAGTTTTGCAGGGTCGGGTCGAACACCATGCTTGGAGACGATGTGCCCTAAGATGGACAGCTCTCGCGCGGCGAAGCGGCACTTTTTAAGGTTTAGTTGGAGCCCAGCGTTGGTTAAACACGTCAGAACCAGTTGGAGCCGAAGCAGATGCGTAGGAAAATCGGGAGAGGAAAACGACAATGTCGTCGAGGGTAGCATAGACACACAGACCACTTCAGTCCACGCAGTGTGTTGTCCATGAGCCGTTCAAACGTGGCAGGAGCATTACAAAGACCAAATGGCATTACGTTAAATTCGTACAGGCCATCTGGTGTAATGAACGCAGTTTTCTGGCGATCAGCTTCGGCCATAGGAACCTGCCAGTATCCAGATCGTAAGTCTAAGGAGGAGAAGAATTCGGCTCCTTGTAGGCTGTCAAGGGCGTCGTCTATGCGCGGTAATGGATAGACGTCTTTCCGCGTCACCTTGTTTAATCGCCGGTAGTGGACGCAAAATGAAATCGATCCATCTTTTTTTCGAACTAGAACGACCGGAGATGCCCAAGGACTGTGCGATGGTCGAATAACGCGACGGCGTAGCATCTCTTCGACCTGGTCATTGATGACGTGACGTTCTGCAGCAGAGACACGGTACGTCTTTGACGCAATGGCTGGTGCGAACCCGGTGTCAATGTAGTGGTGCACTGCGGAACGTCAGACCCAATTGCGGCTGAGAAACGTCGAATGAATTCGCGAAGTGCTGGAGGAGATTAAGAAGCTCGGCGCGTTCATGGGCACTTAAGGTGTCGGCGATGAATATCGAGAAGGTGTCACTCGATGAGCACTCCAGTGGGGACACCAAGCTTAGCA